>JZKD02S0892872.1:0-10417 GCA_000966675.3 Picea glauca | reverse complement strand
ACTCTAAGATCTTTTAGTACATAGATCATATGATCCTCTAGCCCACAACCAATTTGTGGATGACACCTTGCTCATGGGTATCCCATCTACAAAGGAGGCAAGATCCTTCATATCAGTTCTTGATAAACTCATGGAAGCTTATGGAAATTCCATTAATCAACTAAAATATCATATCTTCTTCTTCAACACTCCTTGTTCTATTCAATTTCATGTCTCCTACATCATAGGATTTCCTAGGAGTTCCCATTCATCCAAATATCTGGGCATACCCCTGTCGACTTCATGGATTCATAGTATCTCTTCAAAATATCTTCTCTCTCATCTTAGTAAGAATTTATCCAGTTGGAATTTTCACCCTGTTAACTTTGCAATACTCCTAATCCTTCTCAAATATGCTCTTCATGATATATGGCTCTACCTTTTCTCGGTCCTGGCGGCCCCAAAAATAATTTTAAGTGTCGTAAGAGGTCTACAAAGAAATTTCTCATGGAAGAGAGCCCAAGCTTAAAAAAATGGGCCCTTGTGGAATGCAATACGTTATTCTTACCCAAGATTCATGGAGGGTTAGGACTACAAGATCCCGAAATTATTTCCAACACACTTGGAGAAAAACTTTGGTGGAAATGGATTCAACAAAAAGGAAAACTCTGGATTATACTCTCAAAACAAAAATATGTTGGTCATTTTATCTTAGTGGGAATCATCTGAATGATGAATCCTACTTTGGGCTCTCTGATCTGAAACTTGACATGTTAAAACAGATGGATGATACAAGAACATAGTTTTTGGAAAATAAGAAATCGACATTCAACTCTCCTTTTTGAATATTATTGGCAACAACTACCATCCATTCAAATGGATCAAAGAGTCCTTTCATTGAAGCATCCCCTTTAGAGTACTCAAGGCATCTTGTCAAATATTATTGGTCACATGTACCTATAAATTCAGATTGGAACATATGGCATATTGACCCTGATCACATACCCCTTAGGAGTTGATCCCATCTTTCTTCCTTAACTCAGTTATTGCATCTTAGAAAAATCAAAATATTAGCTAAGCTTGATGTTCTCAAATAAGGTTATTGTTTAGTTAGAAGATTCTCCTTAAAAGAAACTTACCACTTAGTCGCTCATCACCCGAACCTTCCAACAAAAATTATATGGAAAAATATATGGAAAGAAAATATTTTGCCAAAAGATGAAACCTTTCTTTGGTACATCGTTCATAGGAAAATTCTCACTTGGGATCATCTATGCAATAAAGGATTTCAGGGATCGGAAATCGACATTTAATTCCACCTAAGCAAAGAAACTATGGATCACCTTCTCAGTGCCTGTGCCTTCCGCAACAATCTTTGGGACAGGGATTTCAAATATTTTCGCCAATAAGATCAAGTTAGGGACTCCATGAAAGTCACCATTGCATCCTAGAGGGACTCATGATTCCAAAATCCAGTCCTCAATCGATTATGACAACTTTTCCCAGGTTTTCTACTATGGGAGATATGGAAAGAGAGAAATGGTCGAATCTTCAAGAATACATCCCATCCTCAAAACATTGTATGGAACTAGATCAAACAAAATATGGAAGAGACTATATTAAAATAAAATAGGATCACTAAATATCTTCAATTCCATCCCCGAGAACAAGCTCTTCTCTCTGATTGGCTTTCTCTTTCCCCTTCTCCCTTGATTTCCTCCGAAAACCCTCCTCCTTATCCTCCCTTGGGCTTTGTTAAACTGAATTTTGATGGGGCATCGAAAGGCAACTTGAGTCCCATCAATTTTGGAGGAATCTTTAGAGACAGTAGGGGAAACATCCTCCACATCTATTCTAGCCACCATGGGATAAATTCTAACAATGTTGCGGAGTTGTGGATCCTCATTCATGGCCTCAAAATTTCCATTGGCCTTCATTTCTACCAATTGGTGGTGGAAGGTGATTCCAGGATCATCATCCATATTCTTACCAAACTTCAATGGGGCTTCCCTCCCTCTAAAATCTCCTTCCATTGGCGTTTGGAACCCCTAATAAACAATCTGGCCAGTTGTTGACGGGCGAAAATGAATGCTCGCCAAATGGAAGAGTGGATCTAGTCCAGGGTTGTCTAAATAACCCAAGCCGTTTGGAATGATCCACCCTGACGGGTTTAGTGGCTTCGTTGGCCGATCTATGTCCTAGGAAAATGAAAGAAAAACTAACTAAAAGAACTAATCTAAATGAAAAAAAATAATTAAAGCAAACTATAAACGAATCTGAAATAAATATAAACAATTTACTATCTAATACTATAATAATTCTATGAAATTAAACATTCAACTATCAACATAATTAGATCTTAATCACAAATGTACAATATTTACAGATTACAGATTTTACATGAAAACCTGCTAAAATCATTTGTGAGTTGTCCTGTGACAAAAAAACTGTTTTATTTTATTTTATTTTATAATTTTATAAGAAAGAAATAAAATGAAAACTAACTAAGATGGGCAATTAAAATAATAATCCTAACTATAAATCTGAACTATATATATCTAACTAGACTACTCAAATAACACTAATAAACTAACCTGAAATAACGCTTTCCAATTTGTCCTGTGTAAAGGATCCAGTTCAGTTGTTCGATGGGAGGAAACCTGCACCAGATTCTCTACAAGCTTCTTGTAAACAGGAAGCAACAGTGCTCTTTTGAATATCAATAACAGAACAAACAAGACATAAAATTGACAACAATCTTATGATTTACAAATCATCGCATTTAGATAAACCTGTGTGCAAAGATTTGTACAAAATGATTCATTTAACGAAGAAGGTAAACCTTTAATTCCTTAAATTGAAACAAAGCAAATGTTGTACTTTTTAAAATAAGAGAGATCAGATATGAACAACACATAAACCAAATCACATCAACCTGCAATGAATCATGATAGCTAAAGTAGTCGATAATTGATTGCAAATTGACATGAAGAAAACTTGAAATAAAAGTTTGATATATTGAAAGCTAAAGCTGTTATAAAACATCAACTTTCATCCCATTCTGTATCATAAATCCATAATCTGGTTCTCCCCATAGTCGATGATGATGCTTGGGCTTGTTCCTGGCACATCTGGATATCCATCGTGCATTTTTCTTCCCTTTACTATTGACATAAGTATCACCCTTACCTTTCTTCCTCACAGGCTTCTTGATGGCCTTAGGATCTTCTTTAGCACACGGGTCGTCCATGGTATCGGATAAGTCAAGGTCGGCGAAATTCGAGGGTTTGACAGGGGGTAGAAGGATATGAAGTGGCATGGTTAGTCCGACCAGAGTTTCGGCAACCACAACCTTGTCGACTTGAGCAGACTTGGGAGTGGAAAATCCATTCCTTGATAGAAAGGCTTGCCAGTTATTACCACTGAGGCTCAAATGGTGGACGATAATGAGTTTGATCAAGCCGTGATGGAAAATACTTCTATCAGCCTTCTCACGCTTGAATCTTTTGGACATCTTGTACAGACTACGTAAAAGATAATGGGGCATATTCAAAGGGTAGCCTATAAAATTCATCAATAACCGAAGATGATACAAAAATACAAAGCCATAACGACCTTCACAGGTCACAAACTATTTAACAACTTCCAAAAGATCATGCCACCTGGGTTTGAGGGTATTGAGAGGCATACCTCTATCACAGCTAACAATCTTTCTTTATGTGAATAAGAGCGACCACGACACCTCGTCTACTTTGGAATTTTTGAACCACCTTTGCCCTGTGATTGGTAGTCCTGTAGCTGAGCTTATGAATTCCTCGTTTAGCTCGAGCTGTATATCTTCGACCTTAGCCCTGCATCCATCAAAGGTAAGGGCGAATTGTTGGGAAAACGAAAGGTTAAAACCTTCAAATCTCTGGATAAACAACAACCAACCATTATTTTCCAAATCTTTACGGGCATTGTCGAATAGTAGGAGTGTTTGGATACCATTGGGCTCTATGCGCACCACGGGTGCCATAGGCAAGGACACAGAACGATCCGAATGAACGGGCAGGGTTTGGATAGGGTAAACACAGGGTTGAATAGCTCACAGACTTCCCGAAACCAACAGAGGTAACCTGGGATAGGAAGGTGGCATTAATGCCCAAGTGTGCGAGGGTGGTTGAGCTAGATCAGCCCATGCAAAACAGTCATATCTAAAGTACAACCGACAACGCATATGGTGATTCAAATCAATATTGCAATGTCAATAAAACAAACATTGAACACTATGATGAGTCGACCCAAATCTTTTACACGAGCAATAGTATTTTCATGGGTTTTAAAATCAAAACAATGTTTCGAAATCATCACCAAGGGTTCGATCATAAAAAATACATGTTGTATGGTATGATTGCACCAAGGGTCTATCCATAATGTCAATGTGTTTTCATGAAACCAATGCGCTAAGAAAATCGATGAAAGACTATAGAACATCAACCACCAATGTATTAAGGACTCAATGACACTCATTATAATATCAAAACAATCTTAACAACAAAAATGTCAAATGAGTAAAAGGTTTTGGTGTTTTGCCAACTGTGCGACTATAATTAAATTGGAAATGAAATGAACACATAGACAAGAGTGACAAAAATAATCCAATGACGATTTTAATGTGACTTAGAAATCAAAGTTTTCATGCTTGCAATCGTGAAAACAAGAGCAAAGGCAGTTGTGCAAATGCGCAAAATAATAGTGTTGTTTTATTCAAAGATTGTGATTAAAATCAAGGGTTCCAAAACACTTGGGTAGGAATCTTATAAAGATAGGATAAAAATGTGAAATGGCTGCCAACAATGGTGACACACTGGTAGAAGTAGTTATCTCTGCCAAAAGAACAAATTCAGATTATGATAATGAGAAAATTCTAACTCAAAAACAACAACCAGAAAATTGTTTAAACATCATCATTGATCAAATATTCCAGCAGTTCTTAAAGGATGAAAACTGATAACAGTCTTAAGATAAGCAAACCATGATATTAAAGATAAAATCTCCAATATTGTTTACAGAGCCACTGCTTACAGCAGGAGTTCATAGCCTTGACAGGGTTTCCATTTAGCCCACTCTAATATCTGTATCCTACCAAGAAGTTCCAGATCAAAATAAAGGATATTTTAAGGTCAAGAGGTTTCATATTTACGAATTTTCATATACCCGACATTGCTTCGCTGCCAGTGGACCTGTTCAGTACCCCGACGAAGTTATCTTGGTGTCATGCATGCATTTACCCGCTGCCAGCAGACCTGTTCAACATCACGGCGGGTTTACAAGCACTTCCCACAGCTCTTTAATATTTTTTTTGGTTTTTTAAAGACATATAATTGAGCGGGGTGACACTGAAAATTATGATATTTTGACATATTTTTTACAGACCTTGAAAGATTTTTTTTTTTTTTTTAAACTGTCCTTCATTAAGATCCAAAGATGGTTTGTTTACAAAACCAGCCTTCTAAGGCAGGGAGACATCTTCTGAGTTATTCCCTTAAGGAACAGGGACAGCGTAAGAAGATAATGGATGATCGTGACAGGATTCACTTAATGACTGAAATCAATAAAATTCTTTCAAACAACAGTCTTTTCTCAACATGGCAGTAAATTTCAGAAGTATATTACAATTGATGTTTAGACAACTTTTCAGCAGTCATTTCAAAGAAAGAATTTTTTGTTTTCTTTGTCTGACCAGTTCATAATGTAGGTATGTGTATTTCAAAAGAAGGACTGATAAGCATAAAAGGAAACAAAACACACCAGTGAAGAAAGATTTGAAAGCAAAGAAATCCAAACAAAAAAATATATATATACAAAAGGTGCATCTGAAGACCTCATGCAACAAATCCCCTGGGAGACTGAAAAAAAAGTAGGAAAATCCTGTTTGATGGGAAAGCAGTCTTACTCGTGGTACCTTGGGTCAGGGTTGATTCAGATTTATTTATCTCTTTACTTTTCATTTAAGATTTTCATGACGATACCGTGCTTTTGAAAATAAATGTTCAACTAAAAGCAAAGAGAAAAAGATCGAGGGGACTTCCCTGACAACAACCATATTATGGTTCTCTTGGTGTGCCCACTTGCGTTCATGACTACATTATTACAAAGAGAACTAGTGAGAAATAAAACTAAAATAAAACCTATTCCTAAACCTACCCTAACTTTTAAACAAATCAGGATACTATGTGAAGTCATGCTTCCAATGTAACCATCGAAGTGACTCCAATCCTGCAACGGAAACAAGATCAAGCGTTACTAATAAGAATGGTAATATATCAAAAAATGACAAAAACATATCACACTTACCTTCATAATCATCATCTAAAAATAAAGTAAGCATGATCTTACCATTTCCTTGTATATCCTTGTTGTACGAATCCTCCAGCCATTGCGCAATCTTGTCGTGATAAGGGTCATATTGGCATGGGCGAGTGTAAGTAGTTTTGAAAAACTTGTTAGGATTACGAGGAAATGGAATAACCATCAGCCAAGGCTGAAAAGACCCATCCTCCTGACAGTTTTCTAAGTGTTCATTAATTTCTTCACATGGAGGATCTAAAAGAAATATGTCACGCCTACTTCCAAGATACTTAGGTAAAGAGAAAGCAAGCTCAACTTTGTCTTTATTATGAAATTTTTTTATATATGAATATTCAAGCCATCCTAAGATCCTGTCAAAAAAATGAGGATGCAAACCATGACTTTGATGAAACAAATATATCAATGGAAAGCTCATCATAGGAGGATTCGTGCAATCAATTAGATCATTGGTTTGAATGTTTCCTTCGATGAGATTTATCATTTCAAAATGTGAAGTATAAACATTGAGATTCGAGCTAAGCAAAGAACGATTATGAAACTTAAAATGTTTGATTTCCATAAGATATAATGCATTGTCTTTTTTAACAATAAACTGTGTAAAATCATCTCGCAACATGTCCTTTTCCCATGTGAGTGATGAAAGTGAACAAGCATCAAATCGAATTTTATCAATGTTAGGTTTGGAATTGATTTCACCAAAATTTAGCATATCGAAAGAATATGATTGTGGTGGAAAAGAGTAGGATGTTGTAGGTAAGATGTCAAGTCCACCAAAATCCAGGAATATATCAGGATATAAAGAATAAAAGGAGTGAGAAGTAAGTAGATGAAAAGAATATCTTGAACTATGATACTCAACAATGGTATTCTCAAGACAATTCTCTTGACTTTCTTTAAAATTCTCACTCTATTTTGGTGACGAATTCCTCAACATAATATGATCGTCTGGATTTGCCTTTTGTGTGATAGATAATTCAAAATTTATGTGACAAACATCTAGTCTTTCATGTGAACAAAGTGTGTTTTGAGGATGAAAGTTTAAGGTTTCTTCTTCTCTAATAAATTTCATAGGAATACTAGAACATTCAAGATGTTTTCCATCGCTTAAGTGTTCTTCAATGACTGATTTTAAATGTTGATTAGAGCATGAGTTACAAGAATGAGGGTATTCACCTTGAGCCAAAAACGAATCATCTTCCATACTAGTCTTAGACTGAAAATACAATGATTCGAAGGAAAAACCAATTTGGTTGTCAATAAGAGCATGATCAATAGATTCTACCTCCCTGGCTTGTTCAACATTATCGGAAGATTTTTTCTCTTCTTGCGAAGAAGATTGTTCTGCCAGTTGAGTGATAGGATTTGCAATTGGTTCTTCATTCATGATTGAACGTGACTAGATGGAAGGGATGGAAGCATCATAGAAGAGATTTAATGCCAATGGCATGTCATCGAGATTAAATTTACAAAGGATATGATAGATTCTTGTCAAAAATTCTTCTGAAGATGAATCATCGTTGATTAGCGAAGTATGAAATTCTTCACATAATTGATCAAAATCATAAATTTCAAAAGCATCTAGAAACTCATATACAAATTGAAACCAATAAAAAATGTGACATGCTGGAAAGGATTCAAACCAATGTTTGATCCGACCTCTAAAAGTAAAAGCAAACAGTCTGCATAAAACTCCTAAATCTGAGATGTCATGTTTGATGCATTTGCACCAAAACTTGTTAAGGTGGTATTTAGTAGATATATTTCCTCAACCATCAAAGGTGAGTTTAGACAAGCATGAGATTGTCTCGTTGGGAACATCAGGTAATGAGAAGTTGAAAACATGTTCCAACACAGTGATTTGGGGAGCCATGGAGTAAATTGAATACATTTAAAATAAAGGCTCCTACAAGGCATTCTTGTCAGTCGCCCCTCCTTCTAGCGCCATTTGTTGATGGGCAAAAATGAACGCTCACCAACTGGAAGAGTGGATCCGGTCCGGGGTTGTCTAAATAACCCAAGCCGTTTGGAATGATCCACCCTGATGGGTTTAGCGGCTCCGTTGGACGATCTAATTCCTAGGAAAACGAAAGAAAAACTAACTAAAAGAACTAATCTAAATGAAAAACAATAATTAAAGAAAACTATAAACGAATCTAAAATAAATATAAACAATTTACTATCTAATACTATAATAATTCTATGAAATTAAACATTCAACTATCAACAGAATTAGATCTTAATCACAAATGTACAATATTTACAGATTACAGATTTTACATGAAAACTTGCTAAAATCATTTGTGAGCTGTCATGTGACAGCAAAACTGTTTTTTTTTTTTTATTTTATAATTTTATAAGAAAGAAATAAAATGAAAACTAACTAAGCTGGGCAATTAAAATAATAATCCTAACTATAAATCTGAACTATATATATCTAACTAGACTACTCAATTAACACTAATAAACTAACCTGTAAGAACGCTTTCCAATTTGTGTTGTGTAAAGGATCCAGTTCAGTTGTTCGATGGGAGGAAACCCGCACCAGATTCTCTGCAAGCTTCTTGTAAACAGGAAGCAACAATGCTCTTTTGAATATCAATAACAGAGCAAACAAGACATAAAATTGACAGCAATCTTATGATTTACAAATCATCGCATTTAGATAAACCTGTGTGCAAAGATTTGTACAAAATGATTCATTTAACGAAGAAGGTAAACCTTTAATTCCTTAAATTGAAACAAAGAAAATGCTGTACTTTTTAAAATAAGAGAGATCAGATATGAACAACACATAAACCAAATCACATCAACCTGCAATGAATCATGATAGCTAAAGTAGTCGATAATTGATTGCAAACTGAAATGAAGAAAACTTGAAATAAAAGTTTGATATATTGAAAGCTAAAGCTGTTACAAAACATCAACTTTCATCCCAGTTTGTATCATAAATCCATAATTTGGTTCTCCCCATAGTCGATGATGATGCTTGGGCTTGTTCCTGGCACATATAGATATCCATCGTGCATTTTTCTTCCCTTTACTATTGACAGAAGTATCACCCTTACCTTTCTTCCTCACAGGATTCTTGACAGCCTTAGGATCGTCTTTAGCACACAGGTCGTCCATGGTATCGGGTAAGTCAAGGTTGGGGCAATTCGAGGGTTTGACAGGGGGTAGAAGGATATGAAGTGGCACAGCTAGTCTGACCAGAGTTTTGGCAACCACAACCTTGTCGACTTGAGAAGACTCGAGAGTGTCAAATCCATTCCTTGATAGGAAGGCTTGCCAACTATTACCACTGAGGCTCAAATGGTGGACGATAATGAGTTTGATCAAGCTGTGATGGAAAAGACTGTTATCATCCTTCTCATGCTTGAATCTTTTGGGCATCATGTACAAACTACATAAAAGATAATGGGGCATATTCACAGGGTAGCCTATAAAATTCATCAATAACCGAAGATGATACAGAAATACCAAGCCATAACGACCTTCGCAGGTCACAAACTATTTAACAATTTCCAAAATATCATGCCACCTGGGTTTGAGGGTATTGAGAGGCATACCTCTATCACAGCTAACAATCTTTCTTGATGTGAATAGGAGTGACCACGGCACCTCATCTACTTTGGAATTTTTGAACCACCTTTGCCCTGTGATTGGTAGTCCTGTAGCTGAGCTTATGAATTCCTCGTTTAGCTTGAGCTATATATCTTCGACCTTAGCCCTACATCCATCAAAGGTAAGGGTGAATTGTTGGGCAACTGAAAGGTTAAAACCTTCAAATCTCTGGATAAACAACAACCAAGCACTATTTTCCAAATCTTTACGGGAATTGTCGAATAGCAGGAGTGTTTGGCTGCCATTGGGCTCTATGCACACCACGGGTGCCATAGGCAAGGACACACAGCGACCTGAATTAATGGGCAGGGTTTGGACAGGGTAAACACAGGGTCGAGTAGCTCACAGATTGTTAAATGCAAATTCTGCCAGAATCTGATCCCACTGACATCCCTGCTTAGTGACTAAAATCCTTAATAAATTTCCCAAAATTCTCTTCACCACTTCAGTATGTCCATCTATC
>JZKD02S0892806.1:0-14058 GCA_000966675.3 Picea glauca | reverse complement strand
ATGTGTTGCATTCAAATTTTTATGCTATGGATATGGATGAAGTGGATATTGTTTTGGGATATCCTTGGATAGAATCAGTGGGTACCATTAATATTAATGTGAAAAAAAAGTTTTTAAAGTTGTGTTACAAGAAAAAAAAAATCACATTACAAGATGTGTCTCTTAGTAAGAAAGATGGACCCATGGACGCTAGCAAATAAGTTATTTCCCAGTCTGAAGTTGAATCAAAGGCATTATCTACAGAAGGAGATGAAGAAAAACTACAAGAAGGACATAATCAGGAAGCTAAGGAGGTCATTGACTCAAAGGCACAAAGTGTTGCAGATTTGAAGAAAAAAGAACAAATTCCTACAGTTGTTGTATATCGCCATCCACATCATATAGAGACACAAAAGTCATCAAGGCAAGGGCATGTGCATCAATACATTTATGCACCAACAGGGCACCAAACATGAAATCGATCAAGAGGTGCATGGAGGACTACTGGCACTACGGGAAGAGATCAAGATATAGAAACAATTCCATGGCAACCTCGTCATGATGCAGAGAAATACAAGGGTGGAAATGTAGCAGATAGACATCATGTTCAACTTCCATTGGGATGGATGGATGGTCGTACTTGGTACCAGTTGGCTACATTGCTTAGCCGGTCATTTTGTATGGTTTCTTCTCATATTTCGAGGACGAAACATGTGAAAGGGGATGGAATGTAGTATACCAAGGGAGGTAATATGGGGTACCTAGGGAGGTACCCAATGAGAATGTAGTTATGTGTTATTAGTGGAAGTCATTTAATATATGGGAATGTGGTCATTCAATGTAAGGTGGACTAGGTCCACTATATTAATAAAGGTCCACTATGGTAGTTGGATGTAATAAATGTGAAAAAGCTCTCTAGAAGGTTTCTAGGAGATAGGGAGAGCTATATGAAGAAGTGTAGGCAATGTAATGAAACAAAGTGAAGAATATTGTGATTGTACAAGCAAATATTGCTTGAGGAGTTTTATCCTTCCATAAGGATTAATATATGGTGTTACCCTACCTCAAGGGTTTTCTCTATTTCTTGTGTTAATGTTATGGTGAATGGTTTATGGTTTATTCTTGGTATTATTGAAGTATATTTGTAGATCTAGTATAGGTACTTAACACTAGCCCTGACTACATCCCGAGCTTGCTGCAGACAACCATTAAAGGAAACCTCAACCACTACCTGTACAAAGGCCTGGTTTGGCATTAAAATCCTTCCAACATTTATTGAAATTTCGAATTTCAAAATTAAGAGGGATGTGCCTCTCCCTTTCTCCATTAAATGTGTACTGGATGTGTTGGCTGGCTGGCACACTGCTGACATGGAGTGATGATCCTGCATCATACTCCTCAGCTGGAAAAATCTTGGTCTCCTGATCATGAGCTCTTCTTCTCCAGTGTTAAATCCACCTAGATCCAAAACTTTCCCTTGGAGCTTTCCATCTACTCCTCTGCTTCGATGTTGTTGTCGTTGTTTCCCTATTGTTGTTGTCGTTGTGATTGACCTACATCGACCACCTCCAAAAAATATCTATGTACGTGTGCTTTCTTGTGTGATTGGTATTCACGGGTTCCTGTTCCCTCTCCCATTACTAAAGAACACCATTCAACAATGGATTTTGCATCTCAAATGAGGGAAGTAGTAGTGAAATTCATTTTTTTCATGCGTAATGCTCTTTTTATGCATGCACCTACTCCATCATGCTCCCATTTCTCGTACCCAGACTCAAAATAGTTCTAAACGTGTGGTACCTTTAGTTTTTTGTGCAACATACACAACCATTGAAATACACGAGCATTTTTTAACTGGCCTACGCAACCATCTAACCAAATCCAATGTTGATCCATCTATATGTTCTTCTCCTTAATGTGATTGTAGAACAACTGAAAACAATGGTGTGCGTAGGATAAGTCATGGCACTGATCATTTCTTATGTAGAAGGGATACTCTTTCAATATAACTATGTTTTGTTCATTACTATCTGGTCTATGCGTATATGTGATATGTACCATTATGTTGACCTTCTCTGAGTGATAATATTGTCTTTGAATCTCATTTTGTGGTTGAAGGGTGTAGTTCTCAGCAAAATTAACCACTAATAAAACAGTACCAACATGAAATGTATCTCTGCATATTCTAAAATGTTCATCCTTCCATCAAGCCACATAGACATGTCGAACATAATGTCGTCTCTTTTCGATGAAGTCCTTCATAAAGTCACAAACTCATACTTGGGAAGTAATCAATTGTATATTTTTTCTTTCTTGTCCTCCATCAATATCACATGTCACATATTTAAATCTTTGCAAGAAAACCTCCTTCCTCCCCAATTCATACTCATCGCTTGCATGGAAGCACTTTCTCAGTAATGTCATTCAACTGCACATGGGGCATGTCCCATCTGAGCATTTTTTTTTTATAAAATGTAAAACCCTTTTGCCTTGTACACAAGATGTTGTGAATAAAGTCTCTAGATGAAGACGACGACAATATATCTAGGCATTGTTGGAAAAGGGTGTTATGAAAAACACGAAATATATATATGTGTGTGTGTGTGTGTGTGTCATAATAATAACCATACTCAATGGTATATCTACAACAACACTTGTTATGAATTGTGTTTATTCGAACATACCAAGGCTTGCATTTATGGAAAGATATTTCTCCTAAGTTAAGTGCACTATGTATTGTTCTGAATCTCTTATACAATTTTGTCTATGTAATGTCAAGAAAGTGTTTAATATGGGGTTCACGGTCCCTATATCCCCTTCTCAATTTTAGTACATTCTTTTGGTTGGAAGAAGGCCTTGTGTTCTCATTCCATAAATCTTGAATTAGTCCCTTAACTGCTCCAATTAATTTCATGTCAGAATGAGGTAGCCTACTAGTGAAGGCCCACAAATTTGTTAGGCCCCCTGTGTCAAGGATATATCGTATATGAGAATACTTTCTAAGGGTTTTGACATTGCATTTCAAGAGGTGAGAGGTTTGTTGTAGAAAATGATGTTTTCTCGTGATCTTGCTAACAAATAAGTTTCCCTCTAGAGCTGGCAAGGAAACTCATTTGAATTAGATTGATAGTCGTGGCTTTGTGGTCAGGGTCAAGTGGAATATCAAGATTTTCCAATTATTCTGGCATGGGGGATTTGGATCTCTCGGAATAGGAAAATTTTCCAGGATGCATTCATTCCAGCCGAAATGGTGGCAGTCAATTGCATTGGTGATTTGGCACAACCCCATGTCTCTAGGGAGGTGGTCCCTGACTTTAGTCTCCCATGGGAATACTTTGATGGTGCTTCCTCTTTTGATCAGTCTATGTGTGGTGGGGGCGGTTGTCTTTACTACTCTAACTCTCATTTCTATACTCTCAAAGTTGGTTTGGGGACTGACTCAAACAACTATTCTAAATTAATGGTTTTAAAACTTATTTTACTATTCATTGTGGAACATGGATGCAGATCACTACAAATTTTTGGTGATTCTTTAGTAATCATCGATTGGGCTACTGGGGCTCATGGTTGTCATGTCTCTCGTTTTCTTCCGGATGTACTTTGTATTAAAATTTTATTTGACTCTATCTATTTTTCTCATATATACAGGGAGAGGAACCAATTGGCGGATGGGATTTCCAAAGAATCCTTGCATCTAGCCTTTGGTAAATGGCATATTGAAGAGAATACATCAACAAGAATTCGTGGATTCTACCATATACCCTTTCATGATAGACAAGATTCATGATCATTTTGGCATCTATGTTTATTTTTGTGGGGATAATTTTCTTGTTCATGTTGGGATACATCTTGTATATTTGATATATTATTTGTTGGTTGGTGGGATACCTACTATATGGAGGACTTAAATGTTAGAGGTTACTACAGGTGGATATTTTTTGGGACTGTTTTTATGAGACATTTGGTTATGTATCTATGATGTCGATTTTGCATCACTGGTTGGTTAGATTCCATTTTGCTGGAGAATATGTACGTGGCTATGTCTAAATAGCTTGTACATATCTGTGTATGTAATTTTGTTATTATATAATGAAATTATGAATTTTCCAAGGAAAAAAAAAATATTGTGACAAGACACGTTGAGATGATTTACGGTCTTTAGAATGAGATTTCTTATTAATTCTTTGAAAATCAGATACAAGGTTTGTAAAAATATGATAACTTTTTTCTACACTTTTGACTGTTTTAATGCCTAAAATTCTCCTAACAACAGTCTAACTTCTAGATTTTAACAAAGATAAAAATAAGTGACATTTAGCAGCATCAGATTTTGGTTCAAAATATTCTTGAATGATTTTATAAGAGTGATAATGGATAGTACAGTTAGGTAACTTACCCTCAAGTGATGCCAGACCACTTTCATCGACTTGAATGCGTTTAGGAGTTCTTCATCGCACAATGTTCAATCTAGGTAGGGATGATGAACCCCTATTCGGCCACTCTTGACCTCCATGTTGTGGAGTTAAGAATGTTGTAATTATTTCCCCTTTAATCACTAACGGATCAATTGTGGGAGGAGAGTGGACATGGGATTTTCTAGTTTCTGGAACATTTGACTGTCCAACAAGAGATTGCACCACAATATTACTGACCACAATGTTGTACACCGATTTATTCTCTAATTTCATCCATTGTATAATCAAATCCAAGCAAATCCTCCATCATCTGGTCATCCACAAAAAGTTTTCCTGATGAGATATTGTTTGGATTTCTCTCTAATGAACTCTTGTGCTTTGCTTATGGTGATGGAAGAGAAACAATAGTGGCATCTATTCCTCTAGAACTTGGATTTCCCTCTTCTGAAATCCTACGCTTTAACATATGTAACTTTTCTTTTTCTCTTTCTTCTTCTACCTTTTCGATCAGTTTATTTTTTCTCAAGGAATTTATTTCTCAAATCCAGTGGTTTCCCATGTTTAAAGATAAAAATTGGCTTCCAAACACCCACCAACAATGTGTCTTTGTATTATGTAATAAGGTACAACCAAGTGGATAAATTTGTTTGCATTACAAAAGAAGACACATCTAATAATTCCAATTACACTTGGACAAATTTGTCTTCCAATTCCAAGAAGCAACAAGAATATACAAACAAGAATTCAAATTTCACTTCGACAAATTTGTCTTCCAATTCCAAGTAGACACAAGAAGATACAAACAACAATTCCAATTGCACTTGAACAAATTGTCTTCCAATTCCAAGAAGACACAAGAACTAACTAACAACAATTCCAATTGCACTTGGATAAATTTGTCTTCCAATTCCAAGAAGACACACGTAGATACAAACAAAAATTCCAATTGCACTTGACAAATTTTTCTTCCAAATTTTCCTAAAATGGTCTAGAAATGGCACAAAAGTCTCTATGAATCTAACAAGAACACTAAAATTAGTAAAACTTGTCTCAATGGATTATTTTTTTCTAAAGTTGTAGTGGATTTTTTTCGGCCATGAGATAGATGAGGTGGGGTGTGCTTGGCACAAAAAAATTCCCAACAGGAACACACACGTGTTCATAGAATGTGTGCGCACTAAAGCATGTGCATGTTTTAGGAACACGCTCACTCTCATGTTAAGCATAAAAAACCAACAACTACAACTCAGTCAAGTCATAGGAGCACGTGTGCGCTCTTAATGCAATGGATATAGCATTTAATATACATAAAACATCTTTATGAATAAATACGTATAAGGGTATGGGGTAAACTAAGGCCTAAGGGGTTAGGATTGAAAGTGTTTTCAAGGATAGAGCAATGGTTAGAGCACCAAGATGTGGGTGATGTGGGTGCAAGGGTTGTACACAAGGTATATGCATAATGCACTCAAAACTCAAGTGTAGAGAGGGTTAAGGATTTAGTATAAGTTATGCCTAGGATTAGATGGAGCTAGGGGGATCTGTGTCATGGTCTACGTCAATATCTAGGTCAACATCTAAATCTAGATCTAGCTCTAGATCTAGTTTTGTTGGCTGCACATTTTGCAGAGATAACAACAACTAGATCAGATCATGATCAACACAGAGTCCAGAATAATGGAAGATGCACAGGGGACTTACAACCAGGAAGATGAGATCAGAGGGATGGATGTTCATTTGGGAATTGAAGGAACAAACTCCAATGGACATGGAGAAGGAATGGATGAAAACATGAATATGGTTGAGAGCATTAAAAAATTGCAGAAGGATGTCCAAAGCCATAAAGATGATAATGAAAAGATTATGAGATCCAAGGAGCAACAAGAGGACTTCAACATGAATTTAATGTGAACAAAATAGAAAATAAATTGAATAAGGAGAGTGGCTCAAGCAAATCTAGAAGTCACATGTCTCCTGATGAGAAAAGAAGAACAAGAAGTGTTAGCAGACATCACTGTCACTCCCTGAAGCATTCCAATAAGAGAGCACACAACAATGCAAGTCCATCCCCTGCCAAGAAGCATAAGAGGTCTGGGGTGGATGAGCTACGAGGAGAAATGAATAAAATCAAACCTCCTACATTTGATGGTGAGCACAAGAAGGATGAAGATGCAGAGACATGGTTGTTGGGCATGCGAAAGTATTTCCAATTGCATAAGTGTTCATCTCATGAAGAAGGAAGAATTGCCATCTATCAACTCAAGGGAAAAGCATCCATGTGGTGGGATCCGCTTGTGCAGGTGCAACACATTAAATAGAAAAGTGTTACTTGGAGGGAATTCAAGAATTATTTTGAGAAGAAATACTTGACTAAGAGATATTATCACAAGAAAATGAAAGAGTTCTTTGAACTCAAGCTTGGGAGTATGACCATAGATGAATATGAAAGAAGGTTTTTAGAACTGTTGAAGTGTGTTTATTTCATCAAGGATGAGACAGTTAAGATTCAAAGGTATTTGAGTGGATTTCCATCATTCATCAGTGACAAAATACAGTATGATGATCCCAAGACATTGGAGGAGACCATAAGGCGAGCTAAATGTCTATATGATCAGCAAAAATCAAGGCCAACTTTCCAAAAAACTTGAGAAGACAAAAATAAATTCAAGATGGATCAGAGGAATAAGGTAACTAAACCACCATTCTTCAGAAATAATTCTCAGGGACAGCTAACTTCTAGAGAACCCATAACGATTAAGACAGGGGGTCAAAGGCCAAGGCAACCACCTATTCAATGTTGGGGTTGTAAAGGAGATCATATGTTCGGAGATTGTCCCCGCAGAGGTGAAAAAGTGAGGATTGTTCACAATGTACAATAAGTTGAAACAGTGGAGGACAAGGGCAGAAATGTACCAAGGATCTATGCAGCCCTGGACAACAAGCAAGCAGAGTATCAGTCACATATGATTGAAGTGGAAGGTATGATCAACAACCAAACTATTGCTATTTTAATTTATTCAAGAGCTAGTCATATTTATATAGATCCTGAGATAGTGGAAAGTTTGCATTTGCCAAGAAGCAAGCATGAAAAATATTGGTTGATGCAGCTGGCTACCGGAGCCAAAAGAAAAGATAATGAGATGGTTAAGTCATGTCTTATGGACATGAATGGACTGAACACTAGGGAATATTTGAACATCTTGTCTTTAGGTTCCTATGAATGTCTAATTGGGATGGATTGGTTGGACCAGCATCATGTTATCCTAGACTTCCATAACAATGCATTTACTTGCTTGGATGAGGAAGGGAACCTAAAGAAAGTGAAGGGAATTCCTAGGGCAGTATCCATCAGAGAAATTTCATCATTGCAAGTGAAGAAATGTTACAGAAATGGATGTCAAAGATTTGCAGCTCGTATGGAAGAGACACCTAAAGATAAGGTGTCAAATTTGGAAGATCATGCAGTATTGGAAGATTTTGAAGATGTGTTCAAGGAGGTACCAGGACTACCCCCAAAGAGAGATATTGATTTCTTTATAAATTTAATGCCTAGAGTAGCTCCAGTCTCAAAGACTCCTTACAAAATGAGTACACCAGAGCTGAAGAAGTTGCAAATGCAGCTTAAAGAACTTCTGAAGAAGGGGTATATACGCCCAAGTGTGTCACCTTGGGATGCCCCAGTCTTATTCGTGAAGAAGAAAGATGGGACATTAAGATTGTGCATTGATTTCAGATAGTTGAATAAAGTGATTGTAAAGAACAAGTATCCTCTGCCAAGGATTGATGATCTTTTTGATCAATTGAAGGATGCAAATATATTTTCAAAGATGAATCTTAGGTCAGGATACCATCAGGTAAGGATTAAAGAGGAAGATATCAACAAGACTGCTTTCAGGACAAGGTATGGTCATTATGAGTTCACAATAGTGTCGTTTGGGTTGTCAAATGCACCAGTTGTTTTCATGTGCTTAATGAATGGTGTTTTCCGAGAATATTTAGACAAGTTTGTCATTGTCTTTTTGGATGACATCTTTGTATATTCCAAGTCAGAAGAAGAGCATGAACATCATTTGAGGATGGTGTTGCAAGTATTAAGGGAGCATCAGTTGTATGCCAAATTGAGCAAGTGTTCATTTTATCAGAAGCAAATTCATTATTTGGGGCATATCATTGCAGATGATGGGATAGCAGTGGATCTTGAGAAGATAGAATCCATTAGAGAATGGTCAGCGCCAAAGAATGTGACAGAGGTCAGATCATTCATGGGCCTTGCAGGCTACTATATGAGATTTATTGAAGGATTCTCAAAGATTGCACACCCAATCACTTCCTTGCAAAAGAAGGGAGTGAAGTTTCAGTGGACATTGGATTGTAAAAAGATTTTCCAACACTTTAAACAATTGTTAACAATTTTTCCAA
Source organism: Picea glauca (assembly GCA_000966675.3). NCBI lineage: Eukaryota > Viridiplantae > Streptophyta > Pinopsida > Pinales > Pinaceae > Picea > Picea glauca. The sequence continues at coordinate 5,245 of JZKD02S0892806.1, read as the reverse complement.
TACTAAGGATTGTTGACCCAAATGAAGACTTCATTGTATGCACAGATGCATGTAAAGAAGGACTTGGTGGAGTCTTCAGTGAAAATGGGTTTGTTATATGTTATGAATCAGGGAAGTTGAAAGAGCATGAAAGACACTATGCCACTCATGATTTGGAGTTGGCAGCCATAGTGCATGCCTTGAGGAAATTGAGACACTACCTCATGGGGAAAAGGTTTGAGCTGAGGACAAACCATAATGGTCTGAAATATTTATTTGATCAACCAACTCTAAATTCCAGGCAAAGCAGATGGTTAGAATTTCTTAGTGAATATGACTTTGATATAAAGCATATCAAGGGGAAAGAGAACAAAGTGACTAATGCACTCAGAAAAAGAGTGCATGAATTGCATGCTACAACCATTAACATGTACCAATCAAATTTGAAACACATAATTTTAGAGGCTGCAAAATTAGATTTGCAATACAAGGAATTAGTGGCAAAATTACAGCGAGGTAATTTGCAGCAGAAAATTGAAGAATACAAGCTAGATAATGATGAAATTCTCATGTACAGGGGCAGAATTTATGTACCAAATTCTCAGGAATTGAAAAATCTGATATTGAAATAAATGCATAATGTACCTTATGTTGAGCAATGATGCAGGAGCATCGTCAACATCAAACGAGCGTGGGGCAAACGCAACACATTTTGAGCACATGATAAATTGTTTAAAAACTTTTGAAGATTGGATATGCCAAACTTAAATGTGATAGTTAAGGAGAGGCGTACTTATATATTGTAAAGGAACTTGAGAAATCCGCTCTCGTCCATAGTAGGTAGAAAGCATTTATGTTAGTAGGCAGCTTTGAATTCTCTAATTAGATAGTTTTAGGAGTGGAGGAAAAACGGATATAGACACCCTCATTGTGTAATTGTAACATAGAAGGAAGATGCCAATTGAGAACATAGTAGTGAAGAACATTACCAAGAAGGAGAAGAGAGCATACAGAGCTGGAACAGAGAAACTGTAATTGAAAAACACCCATGTACAGAGATTAAGTTAATAGAAGAAGTCTTAATTCAGATTCATGGCGTTGTAGTTGTTTCTTGTATGTGTATGTTGAATGGTATGTTCATAATTTTACTCTTTCTGTTATACATTTGTTTTTCTATGTTGTGTATGGATGATTTCTTGTTAAATGTTTGAAGTCTAAGAGAGAAAGAGTTAGGAAATGAGTTTCAATTGTTTCTCTATCTGAGCGAGGGTTCCTGCAAGGAGTGCAGTTGAATTGTCTGCAAGGAGTGCGTTGACACAAAAAGGGTTCAGAGGTCTTATCTCTGAAGGCTCAGATAAGTTAACTCTTGTTCTCATTTTTCCTCAAAGGTGCAATTAGGCATAGGAGTCGTGCAATGTGTGCACAGACCAAGCTTGAATCCAGGGTTTGAAACCTGAGAAGCTATTGAAGGATTTGTCGTTGTAAGGAGTGCGCGGAGTTGAAGGAATTCAGCACTGAAGAAATTGAAGGTTTGTCGCAAGGAGTGCGTGCAAGAGGTTCTTGAGAGGCTGGAAGTCGTGGAATACCTTCGAAGGATTCGAACCTGCTAAGTCGTCAAAGGGAAGAAACAAATGACCAAAATTCTTTGTAGAGGATTAGCAAAATCACGCCAGTCGTCTGATCTAACAGAGAAGCAAGGAGGTTACAGCACTGTCCAGAGTTTCAAGCCCAGGAGAGTCTGAGTCGTTGGATCCTCACCTAGTTACCCGTCAGCTGCAGGATCTTACTAGAGTTGCATGAGGGTTAAACTCTCGCAGGCAGAGTGAAGGTCCCGAAAGGCATCGGGATATCGGAAGTCCTGTGGACAAGAGGTCAATTAAATCCAAGGCGAAAACCCCGAAACAGATCAGAACCGCCCATCAGTTGAGACACGTGGCAGAGATCGGGAGTCATCGGCATCTCGGAAGTGTAGAGACCAAGAGTTCGAGACTTTATAAGTCCCGAACTAGCGAAAGAATCGTAGTCGTTGATCTAAGGAAGGACGTGTGTCGTGCGATCATNTGTTCTCATTTTTCCTCAAAGGTGCAATTAGGCATAGGAGTCGTGCAATGTGTGCACAGACCAAGCTTGAATCCAGGGTTTGAAACCTGAGAAGCTATTGAAGGATTTGTCGTTGCAAGGAGTGCGCGGAGTTGAAGGAATTCAGCACTGAAGAAATTGAAGGTTTGTCGCAAGGAGTGCATGCAAGAGGTTCTTGAGAGGCTGGAAGTCGTGGAATACCTTCGAAGGATTCGAACCTACTAAGTCGTCAAAGGGAAGAAACAAATGGCCAAAATTCTTTGTAGAGGATTAGCAAAATCCCGCCAGTCGTCTGATCTGATAGAGAAGCAAGGAGGTTACAGCTCTGTCCAGAGTTTCAAGCTCAGGAGATTCTGAGTCGTTGGATCCTCACCTAGTTACCCGTCAGCTGTAGGATCTTACTAGAGTTGCATGAGGGTTAAACTCTCGCAGGCAGAGTGAAGGTCCCGAAAGGCATCGGGATATCGGAAGTCCTGTGGACAAGAGGTCAATTAAATCCAAGGCAAAAACCCCGAAACAGATCAGAACCGCCCATCAGTTGAGACACGTGGCAGAGATCAGGAGTCATCGGCATCTCGGAAGTGTAGAGACCAAGAGTTCGAGACTTTATAAGTCCCGAACTAGCGAAAGAATCGTAGTCGTTGATCTAAGGAAGGACGTGTGTCGTGCGATCATCCAATTTGAAGATCCGGACACCGGGACTCACATAGGTGAGTGTTTTTTACTTCACATCAGGCGAAGTCTGAGATTTGATCTGGACCGTCCATCCATTTGGGACACGTGGCGGAAATCCGAGAATTCGGGGTTCGGCGTTTCGTGAATCCTGAAGACCGGAATCTCACACATTTCGGAACCGCGAAGTTCGAAACCCTGATAAGGTGGAAATCTCTATCACGGGGAGGCTAGTTGTCATCATATCGGAAAATCGAAATTCGAGAGATTGGAAGCCCTGAGAGCAAATGAATTTCATCTTTTGAAACCCTGAAGTCTCGAGGGAGATCAGGGACCGTTGGTCTAGTAGACGATCACGATCGTTGATCGTGTTTAAGGCGGAAGGGGGTTCCTAGTTGACGTCATATCGGGATTCGGATGATCGGGGATCCTGAGGACAAGAAGTCCAACACATTTTGACATCCGAAAAACCAAAATCGCGAAAGGAGGTAGGATTGCAGTCATATAAGAGGAGGTCGTATGGACCAAAAGTCTAGCCCAGGGGCTAACTGAAGTTAAAGTGATCCGTAGGATCTTTTAATGACTATGGTTGAGTTTTAATTTTGCATGTGTTAATTAACCGTTTGAGAAACTTAATGAAAGAATGAGGAAAGAAGAGGAATTATGACATCCATATACACATTTGCAGATTTGAAATGAAATAATAGACAGCAAACCATAACACGCAGATTGATAACGGAGTTCGGCACAACTTTGCCTACGTCTCCGGGCTTTTGTCTCTGTGGGGGAGGCTTCTTTATTTTTGTTCAAAATCTCAAAAGTACATCGATGCAGTGCCAATTGGCTACAAGACTGATCTGGTCATGTTCTTCTAGATCTCTAGAACCCTGCAAAGAAAATGGCACGCAAAACGAACGTCCGGAGTTCCCAAAAATGGTCCGACAGCGTCTGCTCCTCAATAGCTTCCCTGCATAAAAATGGCTTTGGCTTGGCTTCCTTTCAGCATAACTCTGCTTTGACTAAACTTGACTGTCCTCCATGGCCTCAAACAGCCCTGGTTTATATAGATCTGAAGTTGGTTGTTCATCTCCAACTTCCTCCCAAAATTTGGGCTCCAAAAATGCCCAATATCTCCCAAAAATGGAGAAAATCAATTAAAAATCAGGTATATATCAATGAAATCCCAAAACTATACAAATAACCCAAATTTGTATAATAATAGGGCGCAACCCCCACTAGGCGCGCACTCCTGGTCATATCGGGCCATGTGGCCGAGCACTAGCCCCTCGGCTATGCGTTGGCCCCTCTGTATCTGGCTCGCTCCTGGTCGTGGGGCGCTTCCATAGGTCCACGGCTTTAACAATATAACCGCGCGCACTTTTAGTGGTTGTAGCCCCGGTCCTGTGGGATCCGCCCGACATTCGAGGGCTAGTCCCTATCGCCAATTCCCCGCGCAGGTTTAAACCATGGTCGTGTGTAATGCATATTGGACCGTGGGTTAGGGCTAAGCCCCGACCCTTTCCCCCGCCGACGAAACTTTAACTTCAATTCAAATACAATGTTTAACACATGGTTAATAAGAACCACATGTGGAGTGGGCGGTTAGCCCGGTCCTGCCAGTGTGTTGCCCGGAGGAAGGTCGGGGGTTCGACCCCGGTGAACCCATACATATTTTATACAAAACCATAACCAACCACAGGGTGCCACGTGGCAACCCATGACTGGGCCACGTGGCACATCAACCACCAACCAGAGTCTGCCAAGTGTCAATCGTTGGATGCCCCACCTCACCTGCCATGCATCAAATGTCGTACTGCCCTGTCATCCTACCACCGTACCTGCTGACGTCATCTCGTGCCATGTGTCACCCTTACAGTGGTGACACGTGTCACCCCTGGATTGGTACAGCTGTCTGCCTGTACGCCAAATCAGCCTGCCACGTGTCGCCTCCTAGAGCTGCCACGTCATCTATATGGACCGTACGGCCTATACAGTCAACATGCCACGTGGCATTGTACGGAATGTACAGTCATCCCCTTTGTTTTGCCTGTTTGGATTTTCGGACAGAACGCGATATCTTGCGCATACGGAGCCCGTTTGACGAAGTAAATATACCGTCAGAATCAGGAAGACAAGACGGATGCAATGGCATTAGTTTCGTCGCATTCCGGGCACTTTTATTTTTGAGCATTTTTAAGTCCTGTCAGGCTTCTGGATCCGATTCTGGATCACACCTCCCCACAAAAGGACCTTTTGGTCCCCAAAAGGTTACTAACCAGTCAACAAGCTCGGGATAGGCCACTCAGCTTGCTCTCTATCTCTAAACTATGTCTTGTGCACCTGTCTCATCAAGATCAACTGTAACACAATTATGACAACTGACAGTATATTGTTAGCCATTTGAACCCTGTTACATCTCACTGAAGCCACTATCATCCATGTAGAAAACATTGCTAATGACAGCATCAAAAAGACGACTGCAAATGAGCTTATGTACTTGAAATATCTGCATGAC
>JZKD02S0892795.1:0-14058 GCA_000966675.3 Picea glauca | reverse complement strand
TAACCCTAAAATAAGGAAAGTGGGGCCAAGTGACCTAGAAGATGTTTTTAAGGAAGCTACTTGGAGAGTATAAATAAGAGGAAAGACTCTCTCATTTTAATCACACTTGATAATATTGAATATATATAGGTGTCTGAGTTAACCAAGGATATCTAAGCCGAAATTCTAAGGGAATGTGAAGAAAACAAGGCCGAAATGCAAGGAAGGATAAATTCTTTTGATGGTGCTTTCTAAGGTATGTTATTTACAGGTCATCTCACCATTTTCGCTATAAACATTTTTATATAATGATTCATACCGTGAAACTGCTACTACATTGAGAAAACATATCCAATTATATGTGGTAAAAAATCCAGCTTGTGGGTCATTGTATTTTTGGAGTTACACTCCGTGGAAAATAAGGTTTGTGGCTAGTCCTGAAACTAGTCAAAAACAGGTGTTTCGGGTGAAAATGTCATAACTTATTCATAACAGATACAATTTAAATGAAACCAAATGTGTTAGTTAGGTTACATTCTATAGTATTCTTTTTAATATTTTCATATCAATTCAACAAATATTACGTGCGGGGCACGCTCTACAAGGTCGCTCTCTAGAATAAGCCAGAATTCAGCAAGGTATGCCATTTTTTCTATAACTCCTTTTCTGAGAGGTTCCAAGTAGTGAAACCTGGAGGAATTGAATAAAACACACTGAATAAAATTGTGTATCAGTTTTAGATATTTATACATTACAGGTGCAAAGTTATGATTATTTCAAGTTAGGGTTGTTGACTAATCCAAAACTAGGCATGTGAGACTAAAGAAAAGTTTGATGAAAATGATAGTCTCTTGTTGTTGAAGTTAAGGAAGGTTTGTAGGAATGTGATCATATACACCAGGTCTATTACAGAGCTACAAATCAGATTTGGATGATGAAATTGATGATGGCTTTTGGTTGAGGTCCATGTTGAGTACATGGTTGAGACAAGTAGTTGATAAGTTGGCACATACATGAGGTGTATAGTTCATGATGTTGGTACATATTCATGAGTCATAGTTTATGAGTAGTTGGCACATGATTGGTACATACTTGGTACATGGTTGGATGCACTTTTTTATGGTACAAGTTGATTACAGGTTATTTGGTATAGGTTGGTGCATGGTTGATGCACTTGTGTATGGTACAGGTTGATTACAGGTTGAGGTATAGGTTGATGCATGGTTCAGATTTATTGGTACAAGTTTACAGTGGTATATCTCATAGTGAAAGGTTGATAGTGGTTCCATCATTCTACTTCTACTTCAGGGTGGTTGGATGGGGCAAGGACAGGTGGTTGTAGCCAAATAACATAGGGGGTTGTAGCCTCCTTTTGGTTGTAGCCAGAGAATTGGAGAGTTGGAGCTTCCCTCAGGTTGTAGCCTGAGAAACTAGGGGGTTGGAGCCTCCTTCGAGTTGCAACTGGAAAACAAAGGAATTTGGTGCTTCCAATGAATGTAATTCTTCAAGACATATAAGAAAAAGAATTACGTGGTTTTTTCCCGATTTGGGTTTCCACGTAAAACACTGGTGTACTTTGTATGTGTATGTGTGTTCATTTGTTCATTGCTTATTTACTCTAAAGTTATTGGATGATAATGCTTCATTGATACAACACTTGGATTATATGGTTAAAAAGTATTAAATTGCTCTATTACCAATTCACCCCCCCTCTCAGTAATCTAACAACCCTTTCCTCACAAAGCATAAACTCAAAACATATAAGTTTACCACCACTCTGCAAATCAACTTGGTGAACATAGTAAAGTCCTTCCCTGTGTGGAAAATCTGTCTGGATCACGCCTCCCCACAAAGAACCTTTTGGTCTCCAAAAGTATCAACTCTATATGTATGCAAATGTCCTCAAAAGGTTCATTATTTCAAGACTCCTTCACATGCATACTTTGGAATCAGAATGTAACCTCTGCAAAGAAAATGTTTAGAAAGGCACATCCCTTGTCTCCTTCACCTCTGTTCTTCGCAACTGAAATGTCGAAGCTCCACCTACATAAATTGCAACCTGTATTCGATGATACATGTACCATAATATTTGGCGTACCTTACTTGCCAAGAGTTTATAGCTCCATTCTTTGGTCAAGTTTACAATGAATTGCCAAAATAGGCCTAGGAAAATCGCCTCATTCAATTGATTACCATCATGATTACAAAGAATCCAATGAAGGATCAAGGCACAGTAATAACACCTCTCACTCTCCTCACTCAAGAGTGACTTAAACAACCATTACAATGCTTCATAATCATCAGTTTTACATTAAATTACAAGGCACTTTGATATGCCAGAAATGTGCACAAATTGGGCAAAACTCTAAGGTCCTATCTACCCATTACAAAAATGTGCAGTAACATGTGCACTAATGGTGCAAAACCCCTACTACAAAATTATGTGCACTTCAAATGCCCAACTCTTTTAAAGGCCATATATCAAAATCTAAGCATAGGCAAAATGCCCCTTGATTGCCTTTATCCATCATATGGCAACTATGGGTTGTATAATGAAGGTATATGTCTTCATTTACTTTGGCATCTCCTTGGACAAAGAAAAATTCGATATATGGCTCATGGCAAAAGTCGATATATTTACTTTGGCATATGGCTTTGCACAAAAAACGATATTAGTGCCCAAATATACAATCCAAAAGTAATAAAATAAAACTTTATGTTCCAATTATCAAACTTTACCAAAATTATGGGAATTTCTGGCTAGCAACTTCACCATATCCATACCTTTGAAGTCTTCAAACTCGTGGTAACCAGCACATGGTTGAGATGAATTAGATCTGGGGTCTTATCAGTCACATAACCAAATATATGAGTTTTCTAAACGATGATATGGATGCAACAACCAGAGCTACACAGGACGACTCGACATAAATAGATATGATCCATACTATAAATATCTCCAACTCTATCACCACATATCACTTGTACTGTGGACCACATTTTCATAGAAGTGCACCATCAACAACAGAGGTAGCTGGCACAAGGAAGATTCGTCGAGTAATGGAATGAGAGAAGAGAAACCTAAGTTGCAATTTGAATGCCAAGGATCTGGCCTGTATCGAATTCGACTATGAACAAAGAATGAAACCCTTGCCATTGCTTGAGAATGAAAACGCAAACCATAGAAAATTGGATTATAATTGGATAGACGTCGATCCTTTCAGTGATCGACTGCCAAACCTGCAAATCTGTTTGGGTCACAAGTCAGTACCCCATCCACATCCTTCCATACCTAAATCTCTCTTGGGCCTAAGGCCTTGCCAATAGCTTTTGCAGTGAAATCGCTCCCACCCCTACCCAAGGTAGTCACAGCAGAGGTCTTCCAACTCTTTCCAAGGAATCCAGTCACAAAGGGGATTGTTGGATCCTTTTACCAGTCACTACACAATCTTTTCTCTAAAGCAAGATACATTGCCTCCAAAATATCATCACTGGTGAACTCATCAGTGGTAATAAATCCAATATCAAAAGCATCATACTGAGCACCAAAATATGCAAGCTTTGCAGCTTCGTCAAAGGTCAAATACAACATAGATTCTTCCTTTGGATAGATGTTTGGAATCACGCCACATACCATCAATCTGGCGCTACCATGCGTTGTGGGATCTCTCCAAGGAACCCAAAAAAAAAATGCCATCAACGTGGACCACGCATGAGCTTTGGAATCCCCCAAAATCTACTCATGAATTTAAATGGTGCAAAATATATGTGATTTAGGCGATGTGTCTATCGGATGTTTGAGATCGTGGACTTTGGAATCCACCAAGTACGCACTCATGAGGCCTTCTGTGACTTGCTTCTCGAATAGCTGGAGATCCCATATAGTTTGGGATTTTCCTCACTCGATACAACCATCTAGGAGAAATTTAATGCCATCATTGCACCACTGCCAGTTGACAACAATCAAAAAATTATCTTTTAGTTTTGACAACGACGTCGACGCCTACGCCTGCCTGTACCATATTTCCTTCATTCAAATCGATGACTCTATCCTGGTGACGGGTGAATGTTTACTATTGATATCTCCACGAAACCTCATTCGACAATATCTAATGGGGGACCTCTCGGCTCGTTGGATCCAATGGTGCCAAAGCGTTGGCAGATGCTCCTCACGCAGTATCATATCCTCCATTGAGGTAAAAGAGCCCTTCAAACTCTTCTTCAATCGTCTTGTACTGCGCGCGCTGGATTCCTCCGCAACTGATGCATTTTCAAATTTTGTTGTCATTTCCATTGCAAATTCCAAAATTTTGGGATTTCTTAGCCTGAGCGATAGACTCTGGAACACGTTTCTGACTGAAAGTGGGGTGTTGAGTGGCAACAATATTACATGCTTGCTCTCTACAAGCATTTTTGAAATCGCATGGTCAACACCCATGCACCCTGCAACGATGAAGATTTGACAATGATATCACCAAACCCAAAATCACCGAAATGGCCTTTGCGCCTCCCGGAGCAACGAAAACGCGATCTGGATATTCGACTCCTTAGCGTATAGTTCTAGAATCAAACCCAAGTGACACCAAATGGGAACATAGGATTCGGTTTTTTCCAAGAATCCATCTGAAAATTTGTCGAAGGGCTTTACAACCTCCATGCACGACTTTGATGAATGAAAGCATTTGGCCTGGAAAGGGAAACCTCCTTGTCCATCAAAGAACCCGTGGAAATGAATGATCGACGGCATGCCATCAAAATATATTTGATCAACAGCTTTCCCATGTCATGGTCCAAGCGAAAATGTTGGAGATTAGAAGCCATTGTTGTATTTACACTAATAAATTCGGTAATGGAGCCATGTAGACTTCCCCAAGCTTGCATATCTTTGCACAAGTGCATGGGATGCAAGTTCTGCCTTCTCTGATCAAAACGATAGTGGTTCCTCCTATGACAATAGTCATCCATGCTCCTGGTGGATGCAATATAGTTGTAGAACATGTTCACTGATAGAAATATTTCAATTTTGCAGAAATATGTTAATTGGCTCCCTTCAGCTCGACATTTATATGCATTTTTGGCCAGCTTCCTGATATAGGGTCCCAAAAATAATTGCGATTGCAAAATAATTTTCTTTCATCGTCGGATCTTGCAAGATCCCTCAATTGGCATGTATATTCTCAAGCTTCGTGGGCACTGTCATTGCAGGAGCAATATTATAAGTCCATTCATCATGACTATTTGGAGTAACACCACTACCCTCATCATGATCAATCATAACGAAATCTTAAACAGATTCACATCATTTACTGCTACTAAAATCTTGAACAATTATTCTTATTCCACAATACCTACTATGGTATTTTATTGTAAAAGCGATCTACCTCCATTCTGAAATTCAGTGAAATACATTGCACAATGGTAGCAACATCATGTACAATCCACTACAACATGTGGTAAACTGAACGCTGAACAAACAAATGATATGCTTCATAGTTTCACTGTGAACAAGTGATCTTTATCAATGCTTTCTCATACAAACGAAGTTAGTTTCCTCCATGCTTTTTCAATCAATGGAAACAAGAAAAATGATTGGAGGTGCTACAACATATGTTAATCTTGGCTATGCAAGAATGATATCCATTTCTTACCCAACAAATCAAAGGTGCCTTCTTTTTGCAACTGAGTTTCTTCGGGGACTGGTGGAGGAACATTGATCACATGCTCCATTATCGTTTTAGCCTCCTTCTTGGTGGGTGTTTTAGAAATCTACATGTTGCTTAGTCTTTGGCGAATTTTGGGATGTAACTTCCAGCACTTCTTCTCCCAATGTCCATTGATCTCACAATGAGTGCAATAGTTCCTTCGCTTCTCTTTTAACAGAATCTCCTTGTTATGAAGACATGAAAGAGGTTCCCTTTGCTTTGTCCCACTTCTGGTGGGCATGCTCGTCTTCTCTACCCAAGTTTTCTTCTTGCGATCTTTGGCTACATAATGGTTAGAAGACCTATGACCATAATCATTTTTCTTATATGTAAGAAAAGAATTGAAATGTTCTTTATACTTTCCTGAGTGGTTCTTACTCTGATGAGGACAAGCTGGCTTGATTCCTTTCGTGGAATTTTATGGTGAAGAGATGGTTTTTTCTTCAACAACCTTTGAGCATTCTCCATTCTCTTCCTTTCCATAACTGAAACATGCGAATCGTGGTCTTTGTACCACCTCTAATGGCTGAGTGATTCCTTGGCCATGAATGCCAAGTCCAACTCCTTTGTATCCCATCTTCGTGAGGAGCTTCATGCCCACATTAGTTTCATACTGAGAAAACATTGAACATGATGAAGCATCATATACCTCACTTTGAGTTTGTGCATCCACGATAGAAGGCTCTTTGTCCTCCATTCATTCACCATGTTGTAACTTAGCCAAGAGATCATCCTTGGTTTTCAATTCAAGTTGCAAATATTCAATAATTTCATTGAGGACTTCTCCATGAAGCTGAGACCTCTCTTGAAGCTCTTGCTTCTCTTCTTCTGCAACCTGCAAAAGTCTCCTCAACTTTGCGTTTTTAGCTTGAATGTTGTGATTTATCTCTTCTAATTCTTGAAGTCTTTNCTGGAAAACAAAGGAATTTGGTGCTTCCAATGAATGTAATTCTTCAAGACATATAAGAAAAAGAATTACGTGGTTTTTTCCCGATTTGGGTTTCCACGTAAAACACTGGTGTACTTTGTATGTGTATGTGTGTTCATTTGTTCATTGCTTATTTACTCTAAAGTTATTGGATGATAATGCTTCATTGATACAACACTTGGATTATATGGTTAAAAAGTATTAAATTGCTCTATTACCAATTCACCCCCCCTCTCAGTAATCTAACAACCCTTTCCTCACAAAGCATAAACTCAAAACATATAAGTTTACCACCACTCTGCAAATCAACTTGGTGAACATAGTAAAGTCCTTCCCTGTGTGGAAAATCTGTCTGGATCACGCCTCCCCACAAAGAACCTTTTGGTCTCCAAAAGTATCAACTCTATATGTATGCAAATGTCCTCAAAAGGTTCATTATTTCAAGACTCCTTCACATGCATACTTTGGAATCAGAATGTAACCTCTGCAAAGAAAATGTTTAGAAAGGCACATCCCTTGTCTCCTTCACCTCTGTTCTTCGCAACTGAAATGTCGAAGCTCCACCTACATAAATTGCAACCTGTATTCGATGATACATGTACCATAATATTTGGCGTACCTTACTTGCCAAGAGTTTATAGCTCCATTCTTTGGTCAAGTTTACAATGAATTGCCAAAATAGGCCTAGGAAAATCGCCTCATTCAATTGATTACCATCATGATTACAAAGAATCCAATGAAGGATCAAGGCACAGTAATAACACCTCTCACTCTCCTCACTCAAGAGTGACTTAAACAACCATTACAATGCTTCATAATCATCAGTTTTACATTAAATTACAAGGCACTTTGATATGCCAGAAATGTGCACAAATTGGGCAAAACTCTAAGGTCCTATCTACCCATTACAAAAATGTGCAGTAACATGTGCACTAATGGTGCAAAACCCCTACTACAAAATTATGTGCACTTCAAATGCCCAACTCTTTTAAAGGCCATATATCAAAATCTAAGCATAGGCAAAATGCCCCTTGATTGCCTTTATCCATCATATGGCAACTATGGGTTGTATAATGAAGGTATATGTCTTCATTTACTTTGGCATCTCCTTGGACAAAGAAAAATTCGATATATGGCTCATGGCAAAAGTCGATATATTTACTTTGGCATATGGCTTTGCACAAAAAACGATATTAGTGCCCAAATATACAATCCAAAAGTAATAAAATAAAACTTTATGTTCCAATTATCAAACTTTACCAAAATTATGGGAATTTCTGGCTAGCAACTTCACCATATCCATACCTTTGAAGTCTTCAAACTCGTGGTAACCAGCACATGGTTGAGATGAATTAGATCTGGGGTCTTATCAGTCACATAACCAAATATATGAGTTTTCTAAACGATGATATGGATGCAACAACCAGAGCTACACAGGACGACTCGACATAAATAGATATGATCCATACTATAAATATCTCCAACTCTATCACCACATATCACTTGTACTGTGGACCACATTTTCATAGAAGTGCACCATCAACAACAGAGGTAGCTGGCACAAGGAAGATTCGTCGAGTAATGGAATGAGAGAAGAGAAACCTAAGTTGCAATTTGAATGCCAAGGATCTGGCCTGTATCGAATTCGACTATGAACAAAGAATGAAACCCTTGCCATTGCTTGAGAATGAAAACGCAAACCATAGAAAATTGGATTATAATTGGATAGACGTCGATCCTTTCAGTGATCGACTGCCAAACCTGCAAATCTGTTTGGGTCACAAGTCAGTACCCCATCCACATCCTTCCATACCTAAATCTCTCTTGGGCCTAAGGCCTTGCCAATAGCTTTTGCAGTGAAATCGCTCCCACCCCTACCCAAGGTAGTCACAGCAGAGGTCTTCCAACTCTTTCCAAGGAATCCAGTCACAAAGGGGATTGTTGGATCCTTTTACCAGTCACTACACAATCTTTTCTCTAAAGCAAGATACATTGCCTCCAAAATATCATCACTGGTGAACTCATCAGTGGTAATAAATCCAATATCAAAAGCATCATACTGAGCACCAAAATATGCAAGCTTTGCAGCTTCGTCAAAGGTCAAATACAACATAGATTCTTCCTTTGGATAGATGTTTGGAATCACGCCACATACCATCAATCTGGCGCTACCATGCGTTGTGGGATCTCTCCAAGGAACCCAAAAAAAAAATGCCATCAACGTGGACCACGCATGAGCTTTGGAATCCCCCAAAATCTACTCATGAATTTAAATGGTGCAAAATATATGTGATTTAGGCGATGTGTCTATCGGATGTTTGAGATCGTGGACTTTGGAATCCACCAAGTACGCACTCATGAGGCCTTCTGTGACTTGCTTCTCGAATAGCTGGAGATCCCATATAGTTTGGGATTTTCCTCACTCGATACAACCATCTAGGAGAAATTTAATGCCATCATTGCACCACTGCCAGTTGACAACAATCAAAAAATTATCTTTTAGTTTTGACAACGACGTCGACGCCTACGCCTGCCTGTACCATATTTCCTTCATTCAAATCGATGACTCTATCCTGGTGACGGGTGAATGTTTACTATTGATATCTCCACGAAACCTCATTCGACAATATCTAATGGGGGACCTCTCGGCTCGTTGGATCCAATGGTGCCAAAGCGTTGGCAGATGCTCCTCACGCAGTATCATATCCTCCATTGAGGTAAAAGAGCCCTTCAAACTCTTCTTCAATCGTCTTGTACTGCGCGCGCTGGATTCCTCCGCAACTGATGCATTTTCAAATTTTGTTGTCATTTCCATTGCAAATTCCAAAATTTTGGGATTTCTTAGCCTGAGCGATAGACTCTGGAACACGTTTCTGACTGAAAGTGGGGTGTTGAGTGGCAACAATATTACATGCTTGCTCTCTACAAGCATTTTTGAAATCGCATGGTCAACACCCATGCACCCTGCAACGATGAAGATTTGACAATGATATCACCAAACCCAAAATCACCGAAATGGCCTTTGCGCCTCCCGGAGCAACGAAAACGCGATCTGGATATTCGACTCCTTAGCGTATAGTTCTAGAATCAAACCCAAGTGACACCAAATGGGAACATAGGATTCGGTTTTTTCCAAGAATCCATCTGAAAATTTGTCGAAGGGCTTTACAACCTCCATGCACGACTTTGATGAATGAAAGCATTTGGCCTGGAAAGGGAAACCTCCTTGTCCATCAAAGAACCCGTGGAAATGAATGATCGACGGCATGCCATCAAAATATATTTGATCAACAGCTTTCCCATGTCATGGTCCAAGCGAAAATGTTGGAGATTAGAAGCCATTGTTGTATTTACACTAATAAATTCGGTAATGGAGCCATGTAGACTTCCCCAAGCTTGCATATCTTTGCACAAGTGCATGGGATGCAAGTTCTGCCTTCTCTGATCAAAACGATAGTGGTTCCTCCTATGACAATAGTCATCCATGCTCCTGGTGGATGCAATATAGTTGTAGAACATGTTCACTGATAGAAATATTTCAATTTTGCAGAAATATGTTAATTGGCTCCCTTCAGCTCGACATTTATATGCATTTTTGGCCAGCTTCCTGATATAGGGTCCCAAAAATAATTGCGATTGCAAAATAATTTTCTTTCATCGTCGGATCTTGCAAGATCCCTCAATTGGCATGTATATTCTCAAGCTTCGTGGGCACTGTCATTGCAGGAGCAATATTATAAGTCCATTCATCATGACTATTTGGAGTAACACCACTACCCTCATCATGATCAATCATAACGAAATCTTAAACAGATTCACATCATTTACTGCTACTAAAATCTTGAACAATTATTCTTATTCCACAATACCTACTATGGTATTTTATTGTAAAAGCGATCTACCTCCATTCTGAAATTCAGTGAAATACATTGCACAATGGTAGCAACATCATGTACAATCCACTACAACATGTGGTAAACTGAACGCTGAACAAACAAATGATATGCTTCATAGTTTCACTGTGAACAAGTGATCTTTATCAATGCTTTCTCATACAAACGAAGTTAGTTTCCTCCATGCTTTTTCAATCAATGGAAACAAGAAAAATGATTGGAGGTGCTACAACATATGTTAATCTTGGCTATGCAAGAATGATATCCATTTCTTACCCAACAAATCAAAGGTACCTTCTTTTTGCAACTGAGTTTCTTCGGGGACTGGTGGAGGAACATTGATCACATGCTCCATTATCGTTTTAGCCTCCTTCTTGGTGGGTGTTTTAGAAATCTATATGTTGCTTGGTCTTTGGCGAATTTTGGGATGTAACTTCCAACACTTCTTCTCCCAATGTCCATTGATCTCGCAATAAGTGCAATAGTTCCTTCGCTTCTCTTTTAACAAAATCTCCTTGTTATGAAGACATGAAAGAGGTTCCCTTTGCTTTGTCGCACTTCTGGTGGGCATGCTCGTCTTCTCTACCCAAGTTTTCTTCTTGCGATCCTTGGCTACATTATGGTTAGAAGACCTATGACCATAATCATTTTTCTTATATGTAAGAAAAGAATTGAAATGTTCTTTATACTTTCCTGAGTGGTTCTTACTCTGATGAGGACAAACTGGCTTGATTCCTTTCGTGGAATTTTATGGTGAAGAGATGGTTTTTTCTTCAACAACCTTTGAGCATTCTCCATTCTCTTCCTTTCCATAACTGAAACCTGTGAATCGTGGTCTTTGTACCACCTCTAATGGCTGAGTGATTCCTTGGCCATGAATGCCAAGTCCACCTCCTTTGTATCCCATCTTCGTGAGGAGCTTCATGCCCACGTTAGTTTCATACTGAGAAAACATTGAACATGATGAAGCATCATATACCTCAGTTTGAGTTTGTGCATCCACGATAAAAGGCTCTTTGTCCTCCATTCATTCACCATGTTGTAACTTAGCCAAGAAATCATCCTTGGTTTGCAATTCAAGTTGCAAATATTCAATAATTTCATTGAGGACTTCTCCATGAAGTTGAGACCTCTCTTGAAGCTCTTGCTTCTCTTCTTCTGCAACCTGCAAAAGTCTCCTCAACTTTGCGTTTTTAGCTTGAATGTTGTGATTTATCTCTTCTAATTCTTGAAGTCTTTCTTATTTCTTCGCTCATTTTCCCATCATGCAAAGTATTCATCCTAGCTTTGATACCACATGATCTGAAAACAGACGAGTACTTTACACAAGTTTTCAATTGAGAATCATTTTTTGACGAAGTATTTGCATAAGGATTAAAGGGCCTTTAAATCCATGATTAACCATTCTTGTAAACAGTAATACATAACACACATGAACTCAAAATGGAATAAGACACATGAAAAGACAAGAGACACACACACACACACACACACACACACACACACACACACAGAACCAATGTTGGTAACGGATTTCACCCCTCCTGGGCTACATCTCCGGACCCGATTCAATTGGAATATAGATCACTTTCATTCCTTCTTCAAAAGATGTTGGGACCTTCTCATAAGTTATTACATAAGAGATGACTTATCCTTCAATGAGGATTTAAGAATACTTCTCACACTCATATCTCTCCATACATCAAGAAGGATGATACCTTACATGAATATGTCTCTCAAAGCTCGGGAGTAGAAGCACTATGGCTTTCTAACTCCACTCATTAGCTCTCCATTACTCTCCCCTTACAAAGGGATCACATAAGGCATTATATATTTTTTCCTCACTCCCTCTTAAGAAAGAGCATTAAATCCTAGATCCACAATAACAGGATCTAATTACAAAAGAGGAAAAACAAGATCCATGAATGTAGGATCTCAAACTATCTTCAAGTACATAAAGGGAAAAAGTCTCAAAAACACCCAAAGACTCTTCATCCATTTCCTTGATTCTCTCAATCTAATAGTGAGAAAAATAGTAAATTGGTGTGAGGTGGTTTCTCACATAAAAAACAATTTCCAAATTATAATTTAATGATAAATATGTGAGTCTAATTTCCTCACAAGTATTAATCATTTTACATTAAAAAATCTATAATAATGTATGAGTTTTTCAAAAGCTCATAAAGCATAAATAATATGCATGAGCATCTCATAAAGCATAAGAATGCATGAGACCCTTTCCTCACAAAGCATAAACTCAAAACATATAAGTTTACCACCACTCTGCAAATCAACTTGATGAACACAATAAAGTCCTTCCCTGTGTGGAAAATCCGTCCGGATCAATAATAGAGGGGTTTAATGTTCTGCAGCAGCCTAACTATCCACAAGTCTTAGGTAACTCCATAGATAGTGCCTTCTCCTTTGTACTTGCATTATTTCCATACTAGAGAAAAGAGAGCAGAGTAGCCTCACCATCTAGTTGGGTTTTCTCTCGTAAGGGTTTTCTAGAGAAAATATATGTGTTATTTAGTGGATGGTGTGTGATTGTATTTTATTTTTCTCTACTTTCTGCATTTTATCTATTTCATGCATAAACAAAAAATCAGTAACTAACTATTCTAGAATCTAAATGAATTTAACCTTCATAGCGTAGATTCCAATTTTATTTATCATATTTGTTGTGACAAAATGTTCTAGTGGAATATCCATGTGGCAATTTACATAAAACTCTCTCCTAGAGTTGCTAGGGTTTCTTGAACTTGTCCGAGCATCTTGAAGATTAGGGTTATGGTTTCATCCCTTGAAGATTTGGAGATTAGGGTTTTGAGATGAAATCCTAGGTTATATTGTTGAAGACAAGAAGAAGATAAGACATCTTGTCACGGAGGACATGCTTGTTTGATCTCCTTGGTGTGAGCTAGGGTTTTGGTGATTTTCCCTAGCTAGGGTTTTCAAGAGCTAGACGATTGTACTAGCCNTGGATCAATCCTCCCTCCTTAGGAAGAAATTGTCTCCATTGTGTTGAGTTTTCGGGGGAGAGGGGAAAGCGATTGTTGAATCTGAATCTTGGTGAGTTGCTTGCCTTGTTGGAGACGTCGCGTTGCTTGGTTTGTGGAAGGTTGCCACAATCATGTTGTTGGCGGGGTTGAATCTCTTCAACCATTCAGGCTACATGAGATGAATTTGTGAAGAAGGAATCTTTGTGATTTGTTGCAACCTTGTCGACCTGATTCTGTTGGATAGAAGGTGCTTGGGTCAAGGTTGTAGTGGTTACAATGTCCTTTTGTTCACCTTTTGAACAGATTGTGAAGAAGCTGAATTTTGCAGTATGAGATACTACCTTGCAGCATTGTTTAGGTGGGATGATAGCCGAAATTACCTCTAGTATCCTATATATATGACCCCCCAAAGTAACAATGACACTATGAGGTTGAGACTCATATATAGCATGGAGATTCTACATATATGGTTGGACCAAGAGAACATCACAAACATATGGCGGGACAACATCACATAATACCTCGTCCTTGAAGGGTTGGATGCCATATGCCAA
>JZKD02S0892762.1:0-14058 GCA_000966675.3 Picea glauca | reverse complement strand
TTTATAAGTAGATTTCACAGGTATTAAATGTGTAGATTTTCTTAGTTTATCAACTACTACCATGATTGAGTCATTTTGTCTTTGAGTCTTAGGAAAACCTATGATGAAGTCTATCAAGATAATATCGCATTTCCATTCTGGTATAGGTAGAGCTTGTAACAGACCTGTTGGGTGCTAATGTTCAACCTTTACCTGTTGAAACTATAAACATTTAGAAAAATATTTAATTGTTTCATTCTTCATGTTAAACCAATAAAACAATTTTCTGAAGGCTGTTATAGTTTTCTGGTATCCTGGGTGACCAAAATACGCTTTTTTGTGTAGTTCGTCAAGAATTGCGGTCTTTAAATTACTAGAAATTGGTACATACAGTTGGTTTTTGAACCTTAAACACACATTTCTATCCAAACTCAGATCTGTTATGTTTAAGTTTTCGACATTTCCTTGCAATTGTGTTGTTGTTTTCATGTAATTTTCTTCATTAATGCTTGTTGATTTTATTCTATGTTCGATATCTTTTTCTTCTTTGCTAATGTTTATTTCATAGAGCCTGTTATTCCTCTAACTTAGTTCATATGCGACATTCTTTTCCTTACCTTTGATGTTTCGTACCTTGAAATCAAATTCCCTTAAAAAGTCCAGCCATCTTGTTTGTCTTGCGTTGATATCTGGTTGACTGAATAAATACTTTACGCCACTATTGTTGGTTAATAGAAGAAACTTTATTCCCATTAAATAATCTCACCACATTTTTAAAGAATGAATTATGTCTGTTAATTGCAAATCATGTGTAACATAATTCCGTTCATGTTCCTTCATTTTACATGATCCACACAAACTGTAAAGTATTTATCGAGATCTGCTACCTTTAGGATAGTTGTTGTAGTTAACATACCTTTTAATTTATCAAAGTTGTCCTAAAACTTTTGTGACCAAGTGAAGTTTATTCCCTTTTTTATTTAGTGAGGTAATTGGATATGCAATCTTAGAAAATCCTTCGATAAATCTCTAGTAGTGCCCATAAATTATTTGATGTCTACTACATCCTTATGAATAGGCCATTCCATAATGGAATTTATATTTTATGGATCAACAACAATACCATCTTCGGATATTACGTGGCCTAAGTACCGTATCTTTCTTTGGTAGAGGTCACATTTATCAAACTTAGCATACAACTTATGTTCCCTTAAATTCTTCAATATTATTTTCAGATGATCTTCATGTTCTTCTACTATTTTTGAGTAAATTATAATATCATCGATAAAAAAAAGTACAAATTTATCGAGATATTGGTTGAATATACTATTCATCAAGAATATAAAGTTTGTTGGTGCATTAGTAAGCCCGAATGGGATTACGACAAACTCATAGTATCCATAACATGTTCTAAAAGATGTTTTATTTACATCTTCATATTTTATTCTAACTTGGTGATAACTAGACCTTAAATCTAGTTTAGAAAATATCTTTGCTCCTCCAACTTGGTCAAAGAGGTCATTAATTCTGGGTAAGGGATACTTATTCTTAATTTTCATTTTATTGAGTTGTCGATAGTCAATACACAGTCTTAAAGTCCCATATTTCTTTTTGACGAATAAAATTGGTGCTCCCCAAGATGAAACACTTGGTCTAATATATTCCTTATCTAATAGTTCTCTTAACGTAATTTTCAGGTCTGTTAATTTGGGTAGGCTCATCCTGTAAGGTGCCTTAGATACCCGGGTAGATCCAGGTAGTAGATCGATAGAGAAATATGTCTCTCTCTTTGGAGTTAGTTCTGGTATTTAATTTGCAAACACATCTTTGAACCCACGTAGGACTGTAAATTCTTCTAGAATTGGTTTTATTTCTTCCCCTAAGAGGTTAGTTACCTGTACAACATAAATTTGGAAACCTTTGTTCATACATTTCTTAAACTACATGGCTAATAATTGCCTAACTGAAACTAGTTTCTTGATCCCTTGTATCATCCTAACTATGTGTAACATCCCGCTCTAGTGCACTGAGTGAACTTATTCTTTGAGGACACTTGCTCGTAAGCGATCTAGATTATTATGATATTAAAACATTGTCTTTGATTATGATGTGTTATGATAGATGACATGATGTTTTACTGCATGGACATAGACAGGTGCTATTGACTCAGTTTTACTGAGTGTGTAGGGTTTTGGACCTTGCAGATGCAGAGGCATCGATGGAACCCATGGACTCTGGATCGAGTCAGGGAGTGTGTTATTGGGGTTTGATTGTTTTACTATGATTTTAGTACATTTGATTAGAATATATGATGTGGACATGTCTGACATCATTGTTGATGATGCAGGCTAATGATAGCTTGTCGAACAGACTCACATATGGAGTAAAGGGGCCACACACAACTACCAGAGAGGTTGACAGAGAGGTGTGGACAATAGCCTTGCCACAGGCTACTAGCACTCCCACCGTGGCTCGAACTGTAGGTTAATGATTACCTAGTTCGAGAGGACCCACAATACCATGGGGGCAGACTGCGATAGCCTCTTGTGATGATTCTAAGGGGCGCACAATAAGGCGGGGGCCTTATTCCTTAGAAGCCCTTAGTCTCCCACAAGTTCACCTAGAGGAGTGTTGAATCCAGGGGTTATTGATGTCGACCAATCAGTCAAGAGGTGAGTGGCACCCTTGGAGCACATGGTGCATCCTGAAGGGCATGTCGCACAAAAGAAACAAAGAGGCGAGTGGCAACCTTGGAGCACGTCATGCATTCTGAAGGGCACGTCGTGCAAAGGAACAGATGAGGCGAGTGGCACCCTTGGAGCACCTAGTGCATCCTGAAGGGCATGTCGCATTGATTATGATAGAGGGTTGAACCTAGATGGCCCTAAGACATTTAACACAATAAGAAATTTTAATACAACTCCCCTAATTAAATGTCGCCCAGTTCAGGATCTAAGTCCTCAGTCAAAAAAAAACTTCGCTAGGGGTAAGATTTTGTCTACTCTTGAGAAGATATCTATATAAAATTTTACTAATACAATTTAAAATAAAAACCCTTTAAGTAATAATTTTGTTCTTCATAAATTTTTGGGGTAAAATGAAGAGAGTAAGAAATTAATTAAAAGCTGTGGATATAAAATATAAAGATGAAATTAATTATTTTTTTTAATTTTGATTGTTGAAAAAGATGATTATTTAATAATAAAAGGGAAAAAGGGGTTAAATTGAAACTGTCGTTTTTAGATCCAATAAAAAGAGGAAAGAGGGAAATTATAACATTTAGGAAAATAGGGAATGGGGTAACTTAACAAGGGAAAGAGGGGAACTTATGATAAAAAGCGAGGTCAACTTAGTAAAGAATCTACAATTAAGAACCTTCTAAATTGAACTAAATTAGCAACTTCTTTTTAGGGAGAGTATTTAAAAACTGTAAGGGAATATAGGGACACCTAGGAGTAAATTTAGGAGTAACTCTAGGTGGGTGAGGGGAATGAGACAATTATTAATTTAAAGAAAATAATAATTGGAGGAAAGTGGGGGATGGACGACACTAGTACAAAGGAGAATTATTAGAAGATTTTTATTAGAACTTAAATTAAATTAGATTTAGGGAAGGTTTGGAAGTTCTAAAACTCTATAAAAAGAGAGAAAGAAGAGGGGGGGATGGGATTTTAGCGTAACGTTACGTTACCGGATTAGTGACTTGACTGATTTACTTGTGTGGAGTTGGGATTTTTCAGCTCAGATAGGAGTGGTAGATCGACCTTGTGAGGCGAGATGGGAGCTAGATGTACCATATGGATATTGTGTGGCCCCTTTGCAGCTTGGGGGGCTAAGGGGGAAGAAGAGTACCCCTAGTTTTTCCTCAGAGGTACCGATGTCATCTTGATGGTCGGCGAGCAGGATTTGGATGGAGCGCATGGACGACATTCGGAGTAGGAAAACAGGCAAAGGTACGCCCTTCAGTTGAATGTTAGATGATGTAGCATGTATGATTTAAATCTGTAGGTGTATTATTAGTGGTTGTAAATGGTTTCATTGTGTAGGGAACCCGTTCCTCTAACCTGCTCGATTTTGGATTAATTTATATGTTCGAGCAATCTCTGGAAATTTTTGTGTCTGAAAATTGCTTATGACTTAAATTAGATGCCTGAATTTTAAGACTAAATTTTTACATGTCTGAATCAATTTCTGGAATTATTAGGTTTAAATTTCTAAGTTTGAATTAACATATCTGAGTCATTGGGTTGAGCGAACACCATAGCAGTATTCAGTTACCACCATAAAATTCTGGGCACATGTGACTCCATTCCCTCTTGAATGCTTGATCTTAAAACTAAATTTATATGCCTGCTTCAATTCCTGAAGTTTTATGTCGGAAATTGACCAAATTTACCCATCTGGAATGTATATCATGATTAGAATTTGCATGTCTTAATGAATTAAGGGTTCGAATCGACGGTAGTGCACCTTACATTTAGAATTTGGGCAATGTAATTTATGTAGTGAAAATTTTATGTAGTGTAACTTTTATGCTTGAAAATTTACGAATTTACATTTTATGTTCAGAATTGACTGTAATGCCTTTTGGGTTAGAATTTGTTTGTTGATCCTTGACTGAAATAGCCTGGCTAAAATGCAGTTTATGGTTAGAATTTACATGCCAGAATGCATCAAATGTCTGAAAAACTAAAACGCATTTAGGTTAGAATGGGTTGGAATTCTTGAAGTCGCGCTATGACTAGTCAACCATGCATAAGATGAGTTCGGAGGCACTGTTAGGATTTGGGGGGTTCTATGTTCTATTTTTTTCAAAACATCTTATGCCTTTTTACCACAACCTCTAATTCTTCCAGCATTCCATCCTTCTAGTGGACGCATCATTGGAAGAAGGGATACGTTACTTTTGGCAACGAAGTTTTGACCGTGAATGCATTGCAACTTGATTCAAAATCTTGATCGGTGGCCGTTTAAACTCGTTTCGTTTTTCCTATAACTATGATTAAAAACCTTTTATTTTCACCCCTGTAACTGTGTGGGAACCATTCCTTTGCCTCTTCACCTGTATTAAAAACTACCTATTTTGGACCCTGCATTGAACATCTCACCTTCTCACCTCTGCAAAAGGTATTTGATCATTTCCCTGCAAACGTTATATGTGCCCTTCCCACTTCGATTGTGTAACCGGTTTACTGGACCATTACCTCGGAAATTCAGGTGGAGTACGGATGTGAGAGGGTTCTATACGACGCTATCAGGATAAATTACCAACTTGACAGGTCGAGATGATTATGGGTTCTGAAGGTTGCCTCTTGACAATACTTTTGCAGAACCTTAAACATTCGACCCACCACTCCACCTGTTTGCCTTGCTGTCTGGAACAAAATCTACAATCATAACCTTCACCAGGATGATAATTTGAGATTTTAGATCACTGTAAACATATTTTTAATGATGTGTTTATTCCATAAAATGAATGATGTGTCTAGCGATTATTTTTTGTTGACATGCATGTGTAATGTAAGGAAGCACGTGTTTAACAGAAGGAAATTAATTGCTATGTATTCCATCACTATTACACATGTCCAGGATAAAGTTGCCATATGTTGGTTGTCAGGCTGAATCTGGTTTTCTGATACTTGCCGAGCGAGTCAGTAGCCACTTTGTTAGCTGCCAATTTCATTTCATGAAGTCTGGCATGCGCTTTTAAGCTGCCCTTAATTCTGGCAAGCACTCATAACCATTGGGTTCTTGCTGCCGATTGTTTTTATTCTTTTATATTTGGCATGGGGTTGGGCTATTAAAATTCAACATTATTGTTGATTCGTAGTAATGTTAATGAAAGGTGTTGTTAACATTAATGCTAACGTTTAGGGTGTTGTTAAATTTCAAGGTTATTAATGTTTTATGGTAAATGTCAATGTCATGTAAGGATTAATGACATTGATAATGTTATGGTAATGTTAATATAGATATTATTTATGGAATAATGTGGAAACATAATAATTTCCCTATGAATGGATCATCTTCTTGTTTCAATTGATTTAATGATTTCTGAAGATTAATAAACTTTTGTGTGTAGCTTCAAATAGCTTGAGAGATTTAATGATTTCTGGAGATGTTCATTTTAATCCATGTGTTTCCAAGTTATGTTAATGTGATCCCTTTGCTGCTAGAGANTTTATAAGTAGATTTCACAGGTATTAAATGTGTAGATTTTCTTAGTTTATCAACTACTACCATGATTGAGTCATTTTGTCTTTGAGTCTTAGGAAAACCTATGATGAAGTCTATCAAGATAATATCGCATTTCCATTCTGGTATAGGTAGAGCTTGTAACAGACCTGTTGGGTGCTAATGTTCAACCTTTACCTGTTGAAACTATAAACATTTAGAAAAATATTTAATTGTTTCATTCTTCATGTTAAACCAATAAAACAATTTTCTGAAGGCTGTTATAGTTTTCTGGTATCCTGGGTGACCAAAATACGCTTTTTTGTGTAGTTCGTCAAGAATTGCGGTCTTTAAATTACTAGAAATTGGTACATACAGTTGGTTTTTGAACCTTAAACACACATTTCTATCCAAACTCAGATCTGTTATGTTTAAGTTTTCGACATTTCCTTGCAATTGTGTTGTTGTTTTCATGTAATTTTCTTCATTAATGCTTGTTGATTTTATTCTATGTTCGATATCTTTTTCTTCTTTGCTAATGTTTATTTCATAGAGCCTGTTATTCCTCTAACTTAGTTCATATGCGACATTCTTTTCCTTACCTTTGATGTTTCGTACCTTGAAATCAAATTCCCTTAAAAAGTCCAGCCATCTTGTTTGTCTTGCGTTGATATCTGGTTGACTGAATAAATACTTTACGCCACTATTGTTGGTTAATAGAAGAAACTTTATTCCCATTAAATAATCTCACCACATTTTTAAAGAATGAATTATGTCTGTTAATTGCAAATCATGTGTAACATAATTCCGTTCATGTTCCTTCATTTTACATGATCCACACAAACTGTAAAGTATTTATCGAGATCTGCTACCTTTAGGATAGTTGTTGTAGTTAACATACCTTTTAATTTATCAAAGTTGTCCTAAAACTTTTGTGACCAAGTGAAGTTTATTCCCTTTTTTATTTAGTGAGGTAATTGGATATGCAATCTTAGAAAATCCTTCGATAAATCTCTAGTAGTGCCCATAAATTATTTGATGTCTACTACATCCTTATGAATAGGCCATTCCATAATGGAATTTATATTTTATGGATCAACAACAATACCATCTTCGGATATTACGTGGCCTAAGTACCGTATCTTTCTTTGGTAGAGGTCACATTTATCAAACTTAGCATACAACTTATGTTCCCTTAAATTCTTCAATATTATTTTCAGATGATCTTCATGTTCTTCTACTATTTTTGAGTAAATTATAATATCATCGATAAAAAAAAGTACAAATTTATCGAGATATTGGTTGAATATACTATTCATCAAGAATATAAAGTTTGTTGGTGCATTAGTAAGCCCGAATGGGATTACGACAAACTCATAGTATCCATAACATGTTCTAAAAGATGTTTTATTTACATCTTCATATTTTATTCTAACTTGGTGATAACTAGACCTTAAATCTAGTTTAGAAAATATCTTTGCTCCTCCAACTTGGTCAAAGAGGTCATTAATTCTGGGTAAGGGATACTTATTCTTAATTTTCATTTTATTGAGTTGTCGATAGTCAATACACAGTCTTAAAGTCCCATATTTCTTTTTGACGAATAAAATTGGTGCTCCCCAAGATGAAACACTTGGTCTAATATATTCCTTATCTAATAGTTCTCTTAACGTAATTTTCAGGTCTGTTAATTTGGGTAGGCTCATCCTGTAAGGTGCCTTAGATACCCGGGTAGATCCAGGTAGTAGATCGATAGAGAAATATGTCTCTCTCTTTGGAGTTAGTTCTGGTATTTAATTTGCAAACACATCTTTGAACCCACGTAGGACTGTAAATTCTTCTAGAATTGGTTTTATTTCTTCCCCTAAGAGGTTAGTTACCTGTACAACATAAATTTGGAAACCTTTGTTCATACATTTCTTAAACTACATGGCTAATAATTGCCTAACTGAAACTAGTTTCTTGATCCCTTGTATCATCCTAACTATGTGTAACATCCCGCTCTAGTGCACTGAGTGAACTTATTCTTTGAGGACACTTGCTCGTAAGCGATCTAGATTATTATGATATTAAAACATTGTCTTTGATTATGATGTGTTATGATAGATGACATGATGTTTTACTGCATGGACATAGACAGGTGCTATTGACTCAGTTTTACTGAGTGTGTAGGGTTTTGGACCTTGCAGATGCAGAGGCATCGATGGAACCCATGGACTCTGGATCGAGTCAGGGAGTGTGTTATTGGGGTTTGATTGTTTTACTATGATTTTAGTACATTTGATTAGAATATATGATGTGGACATGTCTGACATCATTGTTGATGATGCAGGCTAATGATAGCTTGTCGAACAGACTCACATATGGAGTAAAGGGGCCACACACAACTACCAGAGAGGTTGACAGAGAGGTGTGGACAATAGCCTTGCCACAGGCTACTAGCACTCCCACCGTGGCTCGAACTGTAGGTTAATGATTACCTAGTTCGAGAGGACCCACAATACCATGGGGGCAGACTGCGATAGCCTCTTGTGATGATTCTAAGGGGCGCACAATAAGGCGGGGGCCTTATTCCTTAGAAGCCCTTAGTCTCCCACAAGTTCACCTAGAGGAGTGTTGAATCCAGGGGTTATTGATGTCGACCAATCAGTCAAGAGGTGAGTGGCACCCTTGGAGCACATGGTGCATCCTGAAGGGCATGTCG
Source organism: Picea glauca (assembly GCA_000966675.3). Lineage (NCBI taxonomy): Eukaryota > Viridiplantae > Streptophyta > Pinopsida > Pinales > Pinaceae > Picea > Picea glauca. The sequence continues at coordinate 5,201 of JZKD02S0892762.1, read as the reverse complement.
CACAAAAGAAACAAAGAGGCGAGTGGCAACCTTGGAGCACGTCATGCATTCTGAAGGGCACGTCGTGCAAAGGAACAGATGAGGCGAGTGGCACCCTTGGAGCACCTAGTGCATCCTGAAGGGCATGTCGCATTGATTATGATAGAGGGTTGAACCTAGATGGCCCTAAGACATTTAACACAATAAGAAATTTTAATACAACTCCCCTAATTAAATGTCGCCCAGTTCAGGATCTAAGTCCTCAGTCAAAAAAAAACTTCGCTAGGGGTAAGATTTTGTCTACTCTTGAGAAGATATCTATATAAAATTTTACTAATACAATTTAAAATAAAAACCCTTTAAGTAATAATTTTGTTCTTCATAAATTTTTGGGGTAAAATGAAGAGAGTAAGAAATTAATTAAAAGCTGTGGATATAAAATATAAAGATGAAATTAATTATTTTTTTTAATTTTGATTGTTGAAAAAGATGATTATTTAATAATAAAAGGGAAAAAGGGGTTAAATTGAAACTGTCGTTTTTAGATCCAATAAAAAGAGGAAAGAGGGAAATTATAACATTTAGGAAAATAGGGAATGGGGTAACTTAACAAGGGAAAGAGGGGAACTTATGATAAAAAGCGAGGTCAACTTAGTAAAGAATCTACAATTAAGAACCTTCTAAATTGAACTAAATTAGCAACTTCTTTTTAGGGAGAGTATTTAAAAACTGTAAGGGAATATAGGGACACCTAGGAGTAAATTTAGGAGTAACTCTAGGTGGGTGAGGGGAATGAGACAATTATTAATTTAAAGAAAATAATAATTGGAGGAAAGTGGGGGATGGACGACACTAGTACAAAGGAGAATTATTAGAAGATTTTTATTAGAACTTAAATTAAATTAGATTTAGGGAAGGTTTGGAAGTTCTAAAACTCTATAAAAAGAGAGAAAGAAGAGGGGGGGATGGGATTTTAGCGTAACGTTACGTTACCGGATTAGTGACTTGACTGATTTACTTGTGTGGAGTTGGGATTTTTCAGCTCAGATAGGAGTGGTAGATCGACCTTGTGAGGCGAGATGGGAGCTAGATGTACCATATGGATATTGTGTGGCCCCTTTGCAGCTTGGGGGGCTAAGGGGGAAGAAGAGTACCCCTAGTTTTTCCTCAGAGGTACCGATGTCATCTTGATGGTCGGCGAGCAGGATTTGGATGGAGCGCATGGACGACATTCGGAGTAGGAAAACAGGCAAAGGTACGCCCTTCAGTTGAATGTTAGATGATGTAGCATGTATGATTTAAATCTGTAGGTGTATTATTAGTGGTTGTAAATGGTTTCATTGTGTAGGGAACCCGTTCCTCTAACCTGCTCGATTTTGGATTAATTTATATGTTCGAGCAATCTCTGGAAATTTTTGTGTCTGAAAATTGCTTATGACTTAAATTAGATGCCTGAATTTTAAGACTAAATTTTTACATGTCTGAATCAATTTCTGGAATTATTAGGTTTAAATTTCTAAGTTTGAATTAACATATCTGAGTCATTGGGTTGAGCGAACACCATAGCAGTATTCAGTTACCACCATAAAATTCTGGGCACATGTGACTCCATTCCCTCTTGAATGCTTGATCTTAAAACTAAATTTATATGCCTGCTTCAATTCCTGAAGTTTTATGTCGGAAATTGACCAAATTTACCCATCTGGAATGTATATCATGATTAGAATTTGCATGTCTTAATGAATTAAGGGTTCGAATCGACGGTAGTGCACCTTACATTTAGAATTTGGGCAATGTAATTTATGTAGTGAAAATTTTATGTAGTGTAACTTTTATGCTTGAAAATTTACGAATTTACATTTTATGTTCAGAATTGACTGTAATGCCTTTTGGGTTAGAATTTGTTTGTTGATCCTTGACTGAAATAGCCTGGCTAAAATGCAATTTATGGTTAGAATTTACATGCCGGAATGCATCAAATGTCTGAAAAACTAAAACGCATTTAGGTTAGAATGGGTTGGAATTCTTGAAGTCGCACTATGACTGGTCAACCATGCATAAGATGAGTTCGGAGGCACTGTTAGGATTTGGGGGGTTCTATGTTCTATTTTTTTCAAAACATCTTATGCCTTTTTACCACAACCTCTAATTCCTCCAGCATTCCATCCTTCTAGTGGACGCGTCATTGGAAGAAGTCATATGTTACTTTTGGCAACGAAGTTTTGACCGTGAATGCATTGCAACTTGATTCAAAAGCTTGATCGGTGGTCGTTTAAACTCGTTTCGTTTTTCCTATAACTATGATTGAAAACATTTTATTTTCACCCCTGTAACTGTGTGGGAACCATTCCTTTGCCTCTTCACCTGTATTAAAAAATACCTATTTTGGACCCTGCATTGAACATCTCACCTTCTCACCTCTGCAAAAGGTATTTGTTCATTTCCCTGCAAACGTTATATGTGCCCTTCCCACTTCGATTGTGTAACTGGTTTACTGGACCATTACCTCGGAAATTCAGGTGGAGTACGGCTGTGAGAGGGTTCTCTATGACGCTATCAGGATAAATTACCAACTTGACAGGTCAAGATGATTATGGGTTCTGAAGGTTGCCTCTTGATAGTACTTTTGCAGAACCTTAAACGTTCGACCCACCACTCCACCTGTTTGCCTTCCTGTCTGGAAAAAAATCTACAATCATAACCTTCACCAGGATGATAATTTGAGATTTTAGATCACTGTAAACATATTTTTCATGATGTGTTTATTCCATAAAATGAATGATGTGTCTAGCGATTATTTTTTGTTGACATGCATGTGTAATGTAAGGAAGCACATGTTTAACAGAAGGAAATTAATTGCTACGTATTCCATCACTATTACACATGTCCAGGATAAAGTTTCCATATGTTGGTTGTCAGGCTGAATCTGGTTCTCTGATACTTACCGAGCGAGTCAGTAGCCACTTTGTTAGCTGCCAATTTGATTTCATGAAGTCTGGCATGCGCTTTTAAGATGCCCTTAATTCTGGCAAGCACTCATAACCATTGGGTTCTTGCTGCCGATTGTTTTTATTATTTTATATTTGGCATGGGGTTGGGCTATTAAAATTCAACATTATTGTTGATTCATAGTAATGTTAATGAAAGGTGTTGTTAATATTAATGCTAACGTTTAGGGTGTTGTTAAATTTCAAGGTTATTAATGTTTTATGGTAAATGTCAATGTCATGTAAGGATTAATGACATTGCTAATGTTATGGTAATGTTAATATAGATATTATTTATGGAATAATGTGCAAACATAATAATTTCCCTATGAATGGATCATCTGCTTGTTTCAATTGATTTAATGATTTCTAGAGATTAATAAACTTTTGTGTGTAGCTTCAAATAGCTTGAGAGATTTAATGATTTCTGGAGATGTTCATTTTAATCCATGTGTGTCCAAGTTATGTTAATGTGATCCCTTTGCTGCTAGAGAAAGAAGGGGGGGGGACAAGAGGAAATTGGGTTAGATTGTTAAGAGGTACACAATATAATCCTTGGGATATTGTTATTTATACATATGTAATCACTGTATTTTGATGTTAAAATCAAACACCTAAAACACATAATAATATGGTAGGGAAATTTGATTTAGATAGTGCTTTGCTAACAGTGTAACTCAAAATTGCGCTTATGATTGTTTTAAGGCTAAATTTAGATTGCACCTTCTTGATGAATTTATTTTAGACATGTTATGATGGGCTTGTAAGAGATGTTTATGTTGGAGATAAAAGTACTTATTAAGATCTTCTTAGTTATTTCCATCATTTGTTATGTTAGTGTTAATTCTATACTATTGCGTCAAATGATTTTAGAATATTTCACTAAGTATTGATTATATTTATGGCGTTGTTGTGTTAATTGTTGGCTCTTAATTATCGATCATTGATTTAAAAATTCAGATTATTGCATTAATGTTACTGTGGTTTTTTCATGAATGTGTTGAACGATCTTAGATTATTGCGTTAATTTTGATTTAGGTTGTAGAATAAATGTTAGTTACTACGTTAAATGATAACTTGTAACTATACATTATTTTTATGATTATAACTAACGATTAATTATATTGTTAAATGTTAAATCCATTCAAGGTCGGACTTGCACAATAAGGTCCTTGAATGCTAAATTAGAGGGTACCTTGATGACAAATTATGATCTAAAGTTGTGCGATGGAATGGCCTTAGGACTATTGTAGATTGTAGTCCCTTGTTTAATTTAATGTTGTACTGGGTAGTAAAATTTTGTGTTCTTAGCTTGCTTGCATCGGGTGGGATGTAGATGCCTCCATGTTTCTCAGAACAGTCGCCAACCCTAACACCTTAAATGGTTAAAATCAATGGGAACTTGGGCTTGAGCGTTTCTTATGTGTCCTGGATGTCCTAACCATTGCAGGGTAGGATGGATGAGTAGTCAGTCTTATTATTTTGTCGGTTGATTATTATTCATTGCCGGCAAATGTTGATGTGTGTCTTAGACCTTTATGTTGATATCGCAGTTTCATGCATCATGATTAGTTGTCATGTGGTGGTGCAGATTATAATATCCTGTTACCCTTGTACACACGCAGACACACAAAAAAAAATTGCACTTGATATAAGAGGTTTGTCATCGTAACGAGGAGGATTGTTACATATGGTATCAGAGCGGGTTCAACCCGTGACTTGGGATCGCTACGACTTCCTTTGTTATGATTTGATTATACTATTGCTAATTGATCTAACTTGTGTGTGTATAGGTAATCATGGTTAGAGGACATAGTGGAGGCAGACGACGGGGTGCTAGGGGAGGAGGCGCGACACCTCCAGTAGCATCCACACCTGAGGGGTCTAACCCTCAGGGAGATGAGGAGGTTCTCAGACATGAGCAAATAAAAGTTGGCGATGTAGTCGGGATGATGAGATCTTTTCAGCGCATGTCCAAGGCACTGATCAACCATTTAGACAGAGATGAGGCCAGGGCGCCCGCATCCACTGTGGTTCCGCTGCACGCACCAGTCGTTACTGGTAGCATTCACCATGAACTCGAGAAGGTCAAATTTCCTCAGTTCTTTGTGTTGGGTATCTGTTATATTCTTTGCATGTGTGTGTGTGTGTGGGTGCGCTACAACAACTGCGTCTGGCGGTTATTTGCTATTTTTAGCGGATTTTGCTATTTTTAGCTGATTTGTAAATTAATCC
>JZKD02S0892761.1:234022-246553 GCA_000966675.3 Picea glauca | reverse complement strand
CAACGGAGCCATTAAACCCATCAGGGTGGGTCAATCCAAATGGCTTGGGTTAATTAGACAACCCCGGACCGGACTCACTCTTCCAGTTGACGAGAGTTCAAGTTCACCCGTCAACAAATGGCGCTAGAAGGAGGGCCTAAATACTATTAATGGCATGAGGAGGCCACAAGACTCCTCCCCCACCTACCCACTCACCTATAGTAACAAGAAGTCACTCAGATGACAACATTGTCCCTCAAAAATCAAACACATCAAACTAAAATCCATGGATCACCATTGAACCAGTAACTTCAAACCCCCGAGGGGCCGACGTACAAGAAATTGTTCGTCAATCCCTCATAAGAACGCACAGTGCCTTGGCTCGTATCAGACAACCAGGTCATCCTTTGAACCAACCATTAGACTTCTCTGATATCAGGAAGAAACTTGAAGGTACCGATCTTACCTTAAACCCTATGGATCCAGATCATATCCTCACTCCTGCAGTAGGAGGGTCTGGTATTCCACCATCACCACCCCCTTCATCTCCTTCCTCTTCTGGAGAAGAATCATCAGACGAAGGCAGTTCCTCATCTCAGCCTTCGACACCACCCACATCTATGGCCAATCTGAACAATCCCACCAGAACTTGGCTCGACCAAGATGTAGTGGCCATACCTGGGCCCCAACATCCGGAGAAATGGCTCCCTAAATTTGACCCAGATTCCAAGAAAATTGTTGAAGATCATATCAAAAAAATTATGCTAGCCATTAGGCTCCGTAGTGTTGAGAAAAAAGACATAGTGTGAATATTGTTTCCCTACACCTTTGAAGGTAATGCCTCTACCTGGTACTTTTCCCAATAGCCCCACACCATCGTGTCATGGGATAAATTCGAGTCCTGTTTCCTTGAGAAATTTGGAGACGACAAGTCTCCTGAAGTTCTAGTCATGGAACTCTCTAGTTTAAATATGAACCCCAAATAAAACATAAAAGACTTTAATCAAAGGTTCCTGACATTAAAAAACTGAATCCCCATGGATTCGATGCCTACCGAAAATCTTATCGTCGCATACTACACAAAATCCTTACATCAAAACATAGCCATTTGGGTAAAAAGGTCCAAGAAATCCACATTGTTAGAAGCCTTCGAAGAGGCGAGTCAAATCGAGAAAGATATTCTCAGCCTAAAAGACAATACCTTTAATGAGGCAGAGACTATTTCATCCTCCAAGAAGAAGATCGAAATCCTTCCTAGACCCCCCCAAAACAAAACTCAACCAGATAGTTTAGATCTAGAAAACTTACAGAAGGTCGTTCAGCAGTTGTCTAATCAAGTTATAGATTTGAAAAGTTCAGTTGAAGAAGCTTCTTCAAGCAAAGGGCCTTACAAACCCCCTTTTAGGAAGCCTTTTCCCACAAACCGGCCTAACCCAAATTCTGAAGGCCTAAATCTAGAAAGCTTACAATTTTCTATTCAAACGATTCTAGAATCACATGATAACTTGATTCCTCTCGATATTCCTGAAGAAGTAGCTGAACAAGAGATAGTAGAAGAGGACAAATCCTCCCCAAACATTTTCGGATAGCATTTTTCAAGCTAATTTTGAAATAGTGCATCCTTACAATACCAGGAGCAAGACAACAAATAAGTCTTCTTCTGAAATGGTAACTAATGCGCCTCCAAAATAGTCTAAATCAATTGAAACTAAATAGAATTCAACAGCCCCAAGTTTAGAGTATGATTTGATTGAGGATCTAAAAAAACTTAGGGCTAACATTTCTATTTACGAATTATTAAAATTCCCTTTTCTTATGCAAAAGATGCTGCAGAATATTGTGGAAAATAGCAAAAACAACAATCCGAACAGCAACAAGATTGCTGAAAAAAACCCCAAAACACTTCAAAAGGTCTCTGCTAAAACGACACCAGAGCCTTCTGATAAAAGAGACCTTGCTGTAAAAAGTGTAACAAATGTAGATAAACTAGTTTCAGGGGCTGCGATTAAAAAACAACAAACCTCGGTTGTTAATACTCGCATAAATGTCCCTCCCTTTTTGTTGACTTTTGAAATTTTCAATAGGAATGTACATAACTGTATGGTAGATTCAGGTGCATCATCAAACGTAATGCCTTGGTCTGTATGTCAAAACATTAATGCCGAAGTTCAACCGTCCAGCCTGAAAATTATTCAGCTTGATCGAACTAGTGTTAAAGTAATAGGTGAATTAAAAAATGTGCTTATCAGATTATCATCTAATCCTAAAGTCCATCAAGTCATTGATATCATTGTCGTAGATATCCCAGAAGTATATGGTTTGTTCTTAAGTAGAGATTGGTCTGAACAACTACATGGATATTTTGCAACGGATTGGTCTCACTTGTGGCTACCCAAGAATGGAAAGCCTAACAAAATCAAGGTAAATCGTGAGCATTATATTAAGTTCACGATAACCGATTTAAATGATCCTAATGAAACATTCACTGCTTCCGCAAATTCACCTGAAATATAGGGGATGGACACTTTTTTCAGCAATTTCATGGCTGAAACCTCTACCATTACTGACCCGGAACAACAATCCAAAATTATGACATGCACGCAGTCGACAACCTTCTCTCAGTGGCCACGTGCACCTGACGAAAATCAAATATGGTCTCTTTACTTCGATGGGTCAAAATCTAAGGAAGGAGCTAGTGCAGGGTGCATGCTCATTGATCCAACAGGTAACAAAACTTTGATTGCTTTCCGGTTAGAATTTGAATGCACAAACAATAAGGCCGAATATGAGGCACTCCTGCAAGGCCTCAGAAAAGAACTAGATTTGAACATTCAGAATTTGACTGTCTTTGGTCACTCAGAAATCGTGGTTAGATAGGTAAAACATTATATCCACTGTTTATCTCCGCACCTGAAAAGCTATCAGAATGAGGTATGGAATTTGATGAACAATTTTTCTGCGTTTAATATAAATTCTATTCCTAGATTGAATAATTATGAGTTTGATTTGTTAGCTAACGTCACCTCAAAAATTTCCTGCAGAAGGCCTATCTCCGAATGTGTTTTCTGTCGAATTGTTGTTCAGACCATTCGTCCTGGACAACATCACAAATTGGAGGGTCTTCAACGACGACCAACAGATCATCAGTTTTATGCACATGGAATAGACTTTCCAGTGTGCAGTGATCGACGAAGGTACTCACGACTAAAACCTTTGCGATTTTATGGTAATACCAGATCCAAGATCCCTAGAGTCTGCATCGGACATGGTAAAATCTATCCCAAAATCTATGGTTAGATTAGAAAATTTTTATGATCTTCATGATAAGTTCAGAAAATCAGTGAATTGTAAAACAAATAGTTCTTCCTTGACATATGAAAAAATAAATTTGGGAACTAAAGACAACCCACAGTGCATCAATTTGGGGTTGGGATGTTCTGAGCAAGAAAATGTATCATTTATTAAGTTGTTTAAGGAATTCAAAGATGTCTTTGCCTGGACATATGACAACCTAAAAACCTTTGATCCTAACATCATACAACACATTATTCCCATGAAACCCCAGACCCAACCTTTTCAATAGAAGTTAAGAAAGATGCACCCAAAAATCGAACCAACAATCAAGAAAGAATTAAACAAACTCCTGAATGCTAAAATAATCTTCCCAGTAAGACATACATAGTGGGTCTCTAATCTTGTCCCTGTGAGGAAGAAGAGTGGTGAAATCTGACTATGTGTTGATTTCTGAAATCTTAACTGAGCATATGATAAAGACAACTACCCTTTCCCTCCCATGGAGCAGATCCTTCAACAAGTATCTGGTTCTGAAAGATTATCCTTGTTGGATGGTTTTTTAGGTTATAACCAAGTCCTTATGTCTCCCCCAGACCAGCTCAAAACTACTTTCCGTACCCCATGGGGCACCTACGCTTATAGGAAGATGCCCTTCGGGCTCATAAATGTTGGTGCCACTTTTCAGAGAGCGATGGATATCGTTGTTCATGGCTTAATCAATCAATTTGTAGTAGTTTACCCAAATGACGTCACTGTCTCCTCAAAAAACAAAGGAGATAATCTATCCCATCTAATATCTGTTCTGCAGCGATGTAGTAAGTACGACATTTCTTTAAATCCTAAAAAATCTATCTTCGCAGTAGAATAAGGTAAGCTCCTTGGATTCATTGTATCAAATGAAGGGATGATTATTGACCCTGAAAGGACCCAAGTCATTTTGAAACTGCCCCCTCCCTCGTAAAAAAATCCCATGCAATCTTTCTTATGAAAGATAAACTTTGTTAGGAGATTTGTCCCCAGCTTTTCAGAAATGGTCAGACCATTACAAAATTTAATAAAAAAGGATGTACAGTACCATTGGGGACCTTTAGAAAGTCAGGATTTTGACTCAATAAAAAAGGCTATAGTGGACGCTCCTTCCCTATTGAGCCCTGATTTTTCGCAAGACTTCACCCTCTACATGTTTTCCTTTGATTGGTCTTACGCTGTTGTACTAACCCAAAAGAATGCTGAAAACAACGAAGTCCCAATTGCCTTTATGAGCTCAGCCTTCAAGGGAGAAGAACTTAACTACCCAGCAGTAGATCAACAAGCTTATGCCATTTTTAAAGCGGTAAAACACTTTCGGTGTTATCTACTGAAATCTAGGAAGAAAATTATTGTCCCTTACCCTGCTATCAGAAATTTGTTAGTGCAGAAAGAACTAGGTGAAAAAAGGGCAAACTGGGTCACATCCTTACAAGAATATGACATAGAAATCACCCCATTACAAATTTTTAGAGGCCAATGTTTATGTAAGTTGGTTGTTGATTCAGCTATAGGACAAAAAAATGAAACCGATATGATAATTCCAAATCAGCACCATCAAAATCAAATCTGTTGTGCACAAAACCTTACTAGTCCCTGGTACGACAACATCAAATGTTGTCTTATGCACGAATCCTCTCCCCGTCACCTTGATCCCCCAAAAAGGAGAGCACTAAGATTAAAATCTGCTTCTTTTTCAGTTGATTAACAGTATTTTGTTTCACCAAAATTTCGATGGAATACTTATGCACTGTCTTGAAAAAGATGAAGCAGAAAAAGTCTTATTGGAATTACATGCAGGGGAAGCTGGTGGGCATTTTGGTGGAGACACCACCACCCACAAAGTATTAAGAGAAGGTTATTACTGTCCTACCCTTTTCAAAGACGCTCATGCCTTATGTCACAAGTGTGTAATCTGTCAAAAGGCATCTGGACGAATACAGAAACCAACATTCCCACTGCAACCAATTTCGGTGGACTCTCCTTTTCAGCAGTGGGGTCTGGATATTATAGGTCCAATCAATCCGACATCCTCGCAGCAACATAAATACATCATAACAGCCACAGATTATTTCACCAGATGGTTCGAGGCTACCCCATTAAAATTTGTAAACACCAGTCAGGTAATATCCTTCCTAAATTCAAATCTTATCACTCATTTCGGTATTCCTGAATGCCTAGTATTTGACAATGCTTCCTATTTTTCATCTCTTGAAACGAGTGATTTCTCTCTAGAAAAAGGAATAAAATTAAAGTACTCTGCCAGCTATTACCCCCAAGGCAATGGTTTGGCGGAATCAACTAATAAAAAACTGATCAAAATCATCAAGAGAACGGTCTCCGAAAACCATAAAAACTGGCATAACACACTATTGAATGAAATCTAGGATAACAGGGTAACTCCTAAAACTATTGTTGGTAATTCCCCCTTTTTTCTCGTTTATGGTAGGGAAGCGATTCTTCCACTGCATGTCCTTCTTCCATCCCTGCAGTTATCGCAGAAGGTACAAGAAGAAGATTGTCCTCCCTTGGAGAGTCAGATTAACGCTTTGCTAAAGTTAGAGGAAGTAAGGGCTCAAGCAAAATGAAAATTGGATCAACATCAACTCATTGTTAAAAACTGGTTTGATTCCAATTCTGCCTCTGACATAAATTTTGAGGTAGGCGACCTTGTCCTTAAGTGGGACAAAACTCATGAGGGAAACATGAGAGCATACTAAGTTTCAAAACTTGTGGTTAGAACCATTTTTAATTGCTGAGAAACTAGGTCCTAGTTCCTTTCGCCTGCAGAATTTAGAGGGACAGCCAGACACCTTCCCTGTGAATGGCCAAGCTCTAAAAAAATCCTTTACCTAATGAGTCTCCCATACACCTTTTGTAAATATTTTCTGTTTTGTTTTCCTTGTTGTTTTTTTTTCTTTTTTGGTTTGTTTTGTTTTCATTTCTGCTTATCGGTCTTTCTTTTGAAACACACATGCCTGCACCTCGATCTAGCTCAAACAAAGAAAACAAAAAACTTCCCCTCGAAAATAACTGCTGAAAGTTGTCAGAACATCAATTGTTGTATTTCTCTGAAATTGTAGCCTTGTTAAATATGACTTTTTGTTTGAAAAGTGTTTTCTCGGTTTCAATCTGCAATTGAAAGTATTCACGACCATCTATAAAAATCTTCTTACGTTGTCCCTGTTCTTTAAGAGAGCAACTCAATGATGTCTCCTTATTCTGGAAAGTCGGTTTTATTAATGTACTATTTTTGGATCTTGATGAAGGACAACACAAAAAAATTTAAGGTCTGTGACATAAAGACTGGAATTTTCACCGTCACACCTCTCTATTGAATATTTTAAAAACTATAATAATAATAAACTCTCAGAGAGCTATGGGAAGTGTTTGTAAACCCGTCAATACACTGAACAGATCTACTGGCAGTGGGTAAATGCATGCATGACGCCAAGATAACTTCACCAGGGTACTAAACAGGCCCGCTGGCAACGAAGCAATGTCAGGTAAAAGAAAATTCTCATACATGGATTTCGTTTTGGCCTTAAACGTCCTTCGTTCTGGTTTGCAATTTCTTGACAGGATACGGATGTCAGAGCGGGTTAATTGACATCCCTGTCGAGGCTATGGACGCCTGCTGGAAGCAACGGCCCTGTCAGCAATATTGGAGATTTTAACTTAACATCGTGGCTTTCTGTTGCCAAGTTTGTCACCAGTTTTCTTTTCTTTAAAAATAAAAGTTATCTGAAACTGGATTGCATTATGATTATTTGAGATGTTCAAATGGATTTTCAGTTGTTCTTCAATTTGAATTTTTTCAGATTTTTCTAACCTGAACTTGTTCATGTAATAGAGATAACTACTTCTCCCAGCATGTCGCCATTGTTGGTAGCAATAATATAATTTTTATTTTTATAAAATGACCTACATAAGCTGCCTATGAAATTTTATTACTCTTCATGAGAAGTTTCCGAAACGATAGTTGTAAATCGTCGCTTCTCCTTTCAAACTTTGTTTTCATGACTGCAAGCATGAAAACTTGCGACTGGGATTACCATCATGTTTTTTAAAATTTCATTAAAGGCAAATTGCTCACATGGTTATTACAGAATTGTGATTTCTTGCTATGAAGATGTTGCTCTACTTGTTTATGATCCTTTCAACTCTAAGCATGACTAAGAGATTGATAGTTTTAATGAACAAAAGACCCCCACCATTTGATTTTTTGTATAGTTTTTGGTTTGATCTTTGATCACATTTCTTTCACAAAAATTTTGATTATTCGATTTTTTGAATTAACCAACTTTGTAATCAAACCATGATGTGCGCACCTATGTCTGTTTTAAGTGATTTGGTCATAGCTCGTACTCAATACCAAGGTGGCATATGATGTTAAGATTTCCATTACTTCTTAGGATGGTCTCAGGTTTCACAAACCTCTTCGCATGCGTTTTAATTGAACACCCTTCCCATCGTATGAGTACTTATAACGTTTATTGTTAGGCTCGGGGTTATGGCTCTATTTCATTTTTGCAAACCCTACCTGTATGTTGTGCTTTGATTACCCTCTCATCTAGTATGGCCCCTGTCGTAAGGATTGAACCAAATGGTATCCAAACTCTGCTTTCATACAAAGATGCTACGGAGGATTTGGAAAGAAATGGCTGGCATGTTTTCATTAAGAAGTTTCAGGGTTTTAATCTTCATGTTGCCCAAGAGTTTGCCTTATCCTTTGATGGTTGTAGGGAAAATTTTTGTGATGTGCAATTGGAGGTAATCGAGGGGTTCTTGAGTCAAGCCACGGGATTTCCAGCGGTTGGTCAGAAATGGTTTAAAAACGTGAAAGTGGAGGAAGTCCCTTGGACCCTGTTGTTTACATCGCGAAAAATAACCAGTTGTGATAGAGGTATGCCAATTTCATTCCTAAAAGCTCGGTGGCATGATTTACTCACTGTGGTGAAACATTTTGTTACATGTGAGGGATGGTTCAGACTTGTATTTCTATATCATTTACGCCTGCTTATGAGTTTTATGGGTTTCCCTTTGAATATGCCATATTACCTACTTAGAAGTCTATATAAAATGGGGAAAATATTTAAGAAACAGAGGTCAGACCCAAGTATTTTTCATCACGGCCTGATTAAAATCATCCTCATACATCAGTTAAAGTCGAAAAATGATTGTTGGGATTCGGTTTTACACGAAATGGTTTTGGTAACCCTGAATTGGGAGAAGTAGATAAACTCGTGTAGAGGAAACCCTTGTCCACCCGACGACATCTCTTCCACCTCCCCAGACTTGTGCTTCTTCCCCTAACAAGGAATCCTTGATCTATCCTAAGGTCATTCAATAGGCTAGTCAAATAGTTACACATCCAAAGGACTCTGTTAAAATTGTAAGGAAACCTATAAGGAAGAAGTTTAAAAGTAATGTTGATGTCAATTTCAAAAACAAAAGAGTTGGAAGGCTAATTTCTCGAAGTATTAGAAATAAGACAAGCTCTTATGCAGATGTGATTAGCATGATTGAGGTTAACGAAATATCAGACTCTGAAATTGAAAAATTCCTTGCAAAAGAAGACCCTGTGTCATTCGGGCCACACCCTAACCGACCCTATAACTTTGTCGATAATTTGCCTCCTTGTTTGAAAGACAACCCAGAGTTTCCTGGTGTCCAACTATGCAACCAATCTACTATCTGTATGGAGGGTTCTCTAATCCATAACCTTGTTTGTTCTGATGCAAACGCCTCACAGTCACAGTGCGATGTCTGTCTATCATGGATCGACAGATACTATACTGATGTCTTGTTTCTATAGTCACGGGTTAAGTTTTTAAAAGACCAGGTTGATGTTTTAACAAACGAAAACAACAGGCTTGAATCTATCATCCAAGGGAAGGAAAATCATTTGAAAACCACAGGTCATGTGATTTTTAAAAACGTAGAGGTAGCTACAACCATCGTTAACTCCAAAGTTTCATGATACGATTTGATTTCATGATTAGAGGTATGATTTTTTTTAATAGCATGATTGTTGTCATTATTTAGTTAGATTATTTGGTTTGTTGAATAAACTATTTTTATTATTAAATCAACCTATTTTATTTATTGAATAAAATGAGATTTCATTTACTATTATAACTAGCTACAGAATCACAAGATTTTGTAGCTAGTTAACAAAATTCGAATTGTCTAAATTAATGACAGAAAATATATCTGAGATCTTCCTATTTTCTTTTGCTTTCAGGATCATTCAGGAGCCCATGATTTCAAAGATGATATGAGGCACTTTTAAGATCTCCTATTCATATCTATTATGTATTTTGAATAAACATAAATAGATTGTTGTTAGTTTTTTGATATTTATTAAGATCAGGGAGGTTGCATCCCCCTTTATTTTTTGAAACAAATCTGATCTCATGAACTGGAAACAGTTATGTTTCCTGAGACCTATATAAACCTATCATTTTGTAGACATTGCATCATCTTGGCCTGGGGAAAGAGTATGGGTGTTTGATCATAGACTTGAATGGAACAGAATGCACGTTACATCTTTAGCTTTTCTTTATGATGTTTTGATTCAAGTTATGTTTATTTCGATTTGATAATAGATGGTGATTTCTTTCGTCATCATGATTTATTGCAAGTTGATATGATTCATTTCTATATGTTGTCCATATATTATGTTTTAGATACAATACACAGTGATCATCTATCCAATTTAAATTAGGAGATTTATCTCTAATTTCTGTTGAATGTTTACATGCAAGTTTTTACAAGAAGATTTATCTCATTGTAATTACTTGCAAATCATACAATCACTATGAATGTATCCATTTTATGTTCTGTTATCATAACTCAATCTTCAACATATTCGTTTCGCATTTTTTCAGAGCAATCTTAAGATCCGTTGCAAGTTTACTTCCCAGATAAGGTGGATGGATATTCTCTATTGAACAAGACATTGGATGCATTAATAGGTTAGTCTGTTATTTTATTTTGTTTGCTTGTTTATTTTAAAAGTTTTATATATATAGCATGATTTCCATTTTCTATATCTTTCATTTTAACTAATTAGTTTAATATTTGATTTCATGAATGTGCACATGCAAGAAAACAAATAAAAAATAAATAGTATTTTCGCTCTTTTTTACTGTTGTTGAAAGAACCAATTTATATTCGATTTTTATGAGTTTAGATTAAAACTTGTGATTTGTATATATTGTACATATATTATATAATAGAACTATTAGACAAATATTATTTAGATTAATTAAACACACACACACACACACACACACACACACACACACACACACACACATATATGTACATATAGATTTTAGTGATTGTTATTTAGTAAGTTATTGTATTTCCTTTAGTTGTTTTTTCGCTTCCCTTAGGACTTTAGATTGGCGAATGGAGCCATTAAACCCGTCAGGGTGAGTCAATCCAAACAGCTTAGGTTAATTAGACAACCCCGGACCAGACTCACTCTTCCAGTTGACGAGCGGTCAATTTTGCCCATCAACAAATGGCGCTAGAAGGAGGGCCTGAATACTATTAATGGCACAAGGAGGTCACAAGACTCCTCCCCCACCTACCCTCTCACCTATAGTAACAAGAAGTTTCTCAGACGACAACATTGTCCCTCAAACAACAAACACATCAAATGACAATCCACGGATCACCGTTGAACCAGTAACTCCAAACTCCCTAGGGGCTGATGTACAAGAAATATCTTGATCCAATATCTTATGAACCCTTTTTCTCTGTCCTTGTAGAAGTTGGATGAGGAAAATTAAAAATTAGATGATTATTTTCTTCTAAATTCAATTGGGTCTCAACTCCAACTTAGCCTTGAGGGAATGATATGAAAACGTATCCCCACAATTCATTCTAACTAGTAGTATGCATTCATTGTCCTCTTATGTGTTAATCATACTAAAATCCCCACACACCAACCATTGGCATTTGGGAGTTTATGGACCCACAATTTCTAGAAAAATCCCTACCTTTTTGCATCCTTAGATACATAAATGTTTTCAGCCCTATGATTTGGCCATCAAAATTAAATAATAATCATACCAATCTCTTAGATCACTTAGTCTCATAACCTAGGAATAAAGAGGCAAGTTTGGGCTAGAACAAAGTTGTAACACCACCCTTGCCTTCATGTTGGTATTTCAAAAAAACAACAACATGGAACCAAATAAAATTTTTAATGTACATAGGGAGGATAATATGGGGTACCTAAGGAGGTACCCAAGGGGATAATGAATATAATGTGCCCATAATCATAGAATAGGCCCACTTGGTAGTTGATGGGTAAGAAATAGGATCACTATATAGTTAAGAGGAAATAATACAATAATAATGGGTAGTTGGAATAGACCCCTAGGAATACTCATGAGAAAGTATAAATACACATGGGTATCATTGTATGGAGACACGTTAGATGTTTATTGTTGTAGCAAGTATGGCTTGTGGAGTGATTCCTTCCATAAGGTGTATTTGAAGATGTTACCTGACCTTAAGGGTCCTTCTTTATATTATTGTGTTGTTTATGGTGGGAATGCATTTGATATTTCTAGAGTTTAAGGGTTTATTCTAAATTTAAGGGATATATTCTCTTTATATCTCTCAAGGTTCAGTACAAGTGGTATCAAAGCTCTTTCTTGGGAAAAAAAAAACCAAAATTTCTATAATATATATATATATTCTCTTGAAAAAAAAATCATTCGAATTGGGGTTTGGGAAGTGGATTTATCATTGATTAAGAATCCACTATTTTAGGGATTTGTACGTGACAACTACATGGACTACAAAGCATAAATCTTTTGACAAGGTGCTTAGATTGTTGCTAGATCAACAACATTGGAAAGAGGATTTTTTAGGCTTGTATTTTTTAGGAGGTACCCAAGGGGATAATGAATATAATGTGCCCATAATCACAAAATAGGCCCGATTGGTAGTTGATGGGTAAGAAATAGGCTCACTACATAGTTAAGAGGAAATAATACAATAATAAGGGGTAGCTGGCATAGACCGCTAGGAATACCCATGAGAAAGTATAAATACACATGAGTATCATTGTATGGAGATATGTTAGATGTTGATTGTTGTAGCAAGTATGGTCTGTGGAGTGATTCCTTCCCTAAGGTGTATTTGAAGGTGTTACCTGACCTTAAGGGTCCTTCTTTATATTCTTGTGTTGTTTATGGTGGGAAT
>JZKD02S0892761.1:211853-222543 GCA_000966675.3 Picea glauca | reverse complement strand
GACCCAACCTTTTCAATAGAAGTTAAGAAAGATGCACCCAAAAATCGAACCAACAATCAAGAAAGAATTAAACAAACTCCTGAATGCTAAAATAATCTTCCCAGTAAGACATACACAGTGGATCTCTAATCTTGTCCCTGTGAGGAAGAAGAGTGGTGAAATCTGGCTGTGTGTCGATTTCTGAAATCTTAACCGAGCATATGATAAAGACAACTACCCTGTCCCTCCCATGGAGCAGATCCTTCAACAAGTATCTGGTTCTGAAAGATTGTCCTTGTTGGATGGTTTTTTAGGTTATAACCAAGTCCTTATGTCTCCCCCAGACCAGCTCAAAACTACTTTCTGTACCCCATGGGGCACCTACACTTATAGGAAGATGCCCTTTGGGCTCATAAATGTTGGTGCCACTTTTCAGAGAGCGATGGATATCGTTGTCCATGGCTTAATCAATAAATTTGTAGTAGTTTACCCAGATGACGTCACTGTCTCCTCAAAAAACAAAGGATATAATCTAGCCCATCTAATATTTGTTCTACAACGATGTCGTAAGTACGACATTTCTTTAAATCCTAAAAAATCTATCTTCGCAGTAGAATAAGGTAAGCTCCTCGGATTCATTGTATCAAATGAAGGGATGATTATTGACCCTGAAAGGACCCATGTCATTTTGAAACTGCCCCCTCCCTCGTAAAAAAATTCCGTGCAATCTTTCTTATGACAGATAAACTTTGTTAGGAGATTTGTCCCCATCTTTTCAGAAATGGTCAGACCATTACAAAATTTAATAAAAAAGGATGTACAATACCATTGGGGACCTTTAGAAAGTCAGGATTTTGACTCAATAAAAAAGGCTATAGTGGACGCTCCCTCCCTATTGAGCCCTGATTTTTCGCAAGACTTCACCCTCTACATGTTTTCCTTTGATTGGTCTTACGCTGTTGTACTAACCCAAAAGAATGCTGAAAACAACGAAGTCCCAATTGCCTTTATGAGCTCAGCCTTCAAGGGAGAAGAACTTAACTACCCAACAGTAGATCAGCAGGCTTATGCCATTTTTAAAGTGGTAAAACACTTCTAGTCTTATCTACTGAAATCTAGGATGAAAATCATTGTCCCTTACCCTGCTGTCAAAAATTTGTTAGTGCAGAAAGAACTAGGTGAAAAAAGGGCAAACTGGGTCACATCCTTACAAGAATATGACATAGAAATCACCCCAGCACAAATTTTTAGAGGCCAAGGTTTATGTAAGTTGGTTGTTGATTCATCTATAGGACAGCAAAATGAAACCGATATGATAATTACAAATCAGCACCATCAAAATCAAATCTGTTGTGCACAAAACCTTACTAGTCCCTGGTACGACAACATCAAATTTTGTCTTATGCACGGATCCGCTCCTCATCACCTTGATCCCCCAAAAAGGAGAGCACTAAGATTAAAATATGCTTCTTTTCAATTGATTAACGGTATTTTGTTTCACCAAAATTTCGATGGAATACTTATGCGCTGTCTTGAAAAATATGAAGTAGAAAAAGTCTTATTGGAATTACATGCAGGGGAAGCTGGTGGGCATTTTGGTGGAGACACCACTGCCCACAAAGTATTAAGAGAAGGTTATTACTGGCCTACCCTTTTCAAAGATGCTCATGCCTTATTTCACAAGTGTGTAATCTGTCAAAAGGCATCTGGACGAATACAGAAACCAACATTCCCACTACAAGCAATTTCGGTAGACTCCCCTTTTCAGCAGTGGGGCCTGGATATTATAGGTCCAATCAATCCGACATCCTCGCAGCAACATAAATACATCATAACAGCCACAGATTATTTCACCAGATGGTTCGAGGTTGCCCCATTAAAATTTGTAAACACCAGTCAGGTAATATCCTTCCTGAATTCAAATCTTATCACTCATTTCGATATTCCTGAATGCCTAGTATTTGACAATGCTTCCTATTTTTCATCTCTTGAAACGAGTGATTTCGCTCTAGAAAAAGGAATAAAATTAAAGTACTTTTCCAACTATTACCCCCAAGTCAATGGTTTGGCAGAATCAACTAATAAAAACCTGATCAAAATCATCAAGAGAACGGTCTCCGAAAATCATAAAAACTGGCATAACACACTATTGAATGAAATCTGGTCTAACAGGGTAACTCCTAAAACTATTGTTGGCAATTCCCCCTTTTTTCTCGTTTATGGTAGGGAAGTGATTCTTCCACTGCATGTCCTTCTTCCATCCCTACAGTTATCGCAAAAGGTACAAGAAGAAGATTGTCCTCCCTTGGAGAGTCGGATTAACGCTTTTCTAAAGTTAGAGGAAGTAAGGGCTCAAGCAAAACGAAAATGGATCAACATCAACTCATTGTTAAAAACTAGTTTGATTCCAATTCTGCCTCTGACATAAATTTTGAGGTAGGCGACCTTGTCCTTAAGTGGGACAAAACTCATGAGGGAAAAGGAGAGCATACTAAGTTTCAAAACCTATGGTTAGGACCATTTTTAATTGCTGAGAAACTAGGTCCTAGTTCCTTTCACCTGCAGAATTTAGAGGGACAGCCAGACACCTTCCCAGTGAATGGACAAGCTCTAAAAAAATACTTTACCTAATGAGTCTCCCATACACCTTTTGTAAATATTTTATGTTTTGTTTTCCTTGCTGTTTTTTTTCTTTTCTGCTTTGTTTTGTTTTCATTTCTGCTTATCGGTCTTTCTTTTGAAGCACACATGCCTGCACCTCGATCTATCTCAAACAAAGAAAACAAAAAACTTCCCCTTGAAAATAACTGTTGAAAGTTGTCAGAACATCAGTTGTTGTATTTCTCTGAAATTGTAGCCTTGTTAAAGATGACTTTTTGTTTGAAAAGTGTTTTCTCAGTTTCAATCTGCAATTGAAAGTATTCACGACCATCTATAAAAATATTCTTACATTGTCCCTGTTCTTTAAGAGAGCAACTCAATGATGTCTCCTTGTTCTGGAAAGTCAGTTTTATTAATGAACTATTTTTGGATCTTGATGAAGGACAGCACAAAAAAATTTAAGGTCTGTGACATAAAGACTGGAATTTTCACTGTCACCCCTCTCTATTGAATATTTTAAAAACTATAATAAGAATAAACTCTCAGAGAGCTATGGGAAGTGTTTGTAAACCCATCAGGACACTGAATAGGTCTGCTGGTAGTGGGTAAATGCATGCATGACACCATGATAACTTCACCGGGGTACTGAACAGGCTCGCTGGCAGCAAAGCAATGTCAGGTAAAAGAAAATTCTCAGATATGGATTTCGTTTTGGCCTTAAACATCCTTCGTTCTGATGTAAAATTTCTTGACAGGATACGGACATCAGAGCGGGTTAATTGACATCCCTGTCGAGGCTATGGACGCCTGCTGGCAGCAGCGGCCCTATCAGCAATATTGGAGATTTTAACTTAACATCGTGGCTTTCTGTTGCCAAGTTTGTCACCAGTTTTCTTTTCTTTAAAAATAAAAGTTATCTGAAACTAGATTGCATTATGATTATTTGAGATGTTCAAATGGCTTTTCAGTTGTTCTTCAATTTGAAGTTTTTCAGATTTTTCTAACCTGAACTCGTTCATGTAACAGAGATAACTACTTCTCCCAACATGTCGCCATTGTTGGCAGCAATAATATAATTTTTATTTTTATAAAATGACCTACGTAAGCTGCCTACACAGGGTCTATGAAATTTTATTACTCTTCATGAGCAGTTTCCGAAACGATAGTTGTAAATCGTCACTTCTCCTTTCAAACTTTGTTTTCATGACTGCAAGCATGAAAACTTGCGACTGGGATTACCATCATGTTTTTTAAAATTTCATTAAAGGCAAATTGCTCACATGGTTATTACAGAATTGTGATTTCTTGCTATGAAGATGTTGCTCTACTTGTTTGTGATCCTTTCAACTCTAAGCATGACTAAGAGATTGATAGTTTTAACGAACAAAATACCCCCACCATTTGATTTTTTGTATAGTTTTTGGTTTGATCTTTGATCACATTTCTTTCACAAAAATTTTGATTATTCGATTTCTTGAATTAACCAACTTTGTAATCAAACCATGATGTGCGCACCTATGTCTATTTTAAGTGATTTGGTCATAGCTCGTACTCAATACCAAGGTGGCATATGATGTTAAGATTGCCATTTCTTCTTAGGATGGTCTCAGGTTTCACAAACCTCTTCGCATGCGTTTTAATTGAACACCCTTCCCATCGTATGAGTACTTACAACGTTTATTGTTAGGCTCGGGGTTATGGCTCTATTTTATTTTTGCAAACCCTACCTGTATGATGTGCTTTGATTACCCTCTCATCCAGTATGGCCCCTTTCATAAGGATTGAACCAAATGCTATCCAAACTCTGCTCTCATACGACGATGCTAAGGAGGATTTGGAAAGAAATGGCTGACATGTTTTCATCAAGAAGTTTCAGGGTTTTAATCTTCATGTTGCCCAAGAGTTTGCCTTATCCTTTGATGGTTGTAGGGAAAAATTTTGTGATGTGCAATTGGAGGTAATCGAGGGGTTCCTGAGTCAAGCCACATGATTGGCAGCGGTTGGTCAGAAATGGTTTAAAAACGTGAAAGTGGAGGAAGTCCCTTGGACCCTGTTGTTTACATCGCAAAAAATAACCAGTTGTGATAGAGGTATGCCAATTTCATTCCTAAAATCTCGGTGGCATTATTTACTCGTTGTGGTGAAACAATTTGTTACATGTGAGGGATGGTTAAAACTTGTATTTCTATATAATTTACACCTGCTTATGAGTTTTATGGGTTTCCCTTTGAATATGCCATATTAACTACATAGAAGTCTATATAAAATGGGGAAAAGATTTAAGAAACAGAGGTCAGACTCAAGTCTTTTTCATCATGGCTTGATTAAAATCATCCTCATACATCAGTTAGAGTCGCAAAATGACTGTTGGGATTCGTTTATTACATGAAATGGTTTTGGTAACCTTGAATTGGGAGAAGTAGATAAACTCGTCATAGAGGAAACCCTTGTCCACCCAACGACATCTCTTCCACCTCCCCAGACTTGTGCCTCTTCCCCTAATAGTGAATCCTTGATATATCCTAAGGTCATTCAATGGGCTATTCAATCGGTTACACATCCAAAGGACTGTGTTAAAATTGTAAGGAAACCTACAGGGAAGAAGTTTAAAAGTAATGTTGATGTCAATTTAAAAAACAAAAGAGTTGGCAGGCTAATTTCTCAAAGTCTTCGAAATAAGACAAGCTCTTGTGCAGATGCAATTATCATGATTGAGGTTAAAGAAAGCTCAGACTCTGAAATTGAAAAATTCCTTGTAGAAGAAGACCCTGTTTCATTCGGGCCACACCCTAACCGACCCTATAACTTTGTCGATAATTTGCCTCCTTGTTTGAAAGACAACCCAGAGTTTTCTGGTGTCCAGCTATGGAACCAATCTACTATCCGTATGGAGGGTTATCTGATCCATAATCTTGTTCATTCTGATGCAAATGCCTCATAGTCACAGTGCGATGTCTGTCTATCATGGATCAATAGATACTATACCAATGTCCCGTTTCTACAGTCACGGGTTAAGTTTTTAAAAGACCAGGTTGATGTTTTAACAAACGAAAACAACAGGATTGAATCTATCATCCAAGGGAAGGAAAAGTGTTTGAAAACCACAGGTCATGTGATTTTTAAAAACATAGAGGCAGCGACAGCCATCATTAACTCCAAAGTTTCATGATACGATTTGATTTTATGATTAGAGGTATGATTTTTTTTTAAAAGAATGATTGTTGTCATTCTTTAGTTAGATTATTTGGTTTGTTTAATAAACTATTTTTATTATTAAATCATCTTGTTTTATTTATTGAATAAAATGAGATTTCATTTACTATTATAACTAGCTACAGAATCACAAGATTCTGTAGCCAGTTAAGAAAATATGAATTGTCTAAATTAATGACAGAAAATATATCTGAGATCTTTCTATTTTCTTTTGCTTTCAGGATAATTCAAGAGCCCATGATTTCAAAGATGATATGAGGCACTTTTAAGATCTCCCAGTCATATCTATTATGTATTTGGAATAAACAAAAATAGACTGTTGTTAGTATTTGGATATTTAGTAAGATTAGGGAGGTTGCATCCCCCTTTATTTTTTGAAACAAATCCGATCTCATGAACAGGAAATAGTTATGTTTCCTGAGACCTATATAAACCTATCATTTTGTAAACATTGCATCATCTCAGTCTGGGGAAAGAGTATGGGCGTTTGATCATAGACTTGAATGGAACAGAATGCATGTTACATCCTTAGCTTTTCTGTATGATGTTTTGATTCAAGTTATGTTTATTTCGATTTGATAATAGATGGTGATTGCTTTCGTCGTCATGATTTATTGAAAGTTGATATGATTCATTTCTATATGTTGTCCATATCTTATGTTTCAGATACAATACACAGTGATCATCTATCCAATTTAAATTAAGAGATTTATCTCTAATTTCTGTTGAATGTTTACATGCAAGTTTTTACAAGAAGATTTATCTCGTCGTAATTAATTGCAAATCATACAATCACTGTGACTGTATCCATTTTATGTTCTGTTATCATAAATCAATCTTCATTATATTCGTTTCTCATTTGTTTAGAGCAATCTTAAGATCCGTTGCAGGTTTACTTCCCGGATAAGGTGGCTGGATATTCTCTATTGAACAAGACATTGGATGCATTAATAGGTTAGTCTGTTATTTTATTTCGTTTGCTTGTTTATTTTAGAAGTTTTATATATATAGCATGATTTCCATTTTCTATATCTTTCAGTTTAACTAAGTAGTTTAATATTTGATTTCATGAATGTGCACATGCAAGAAAACAAATAAAAAATAAATAGTATTTTCGCTCTTTTTTACTATTGTTGAAAGAACCAATTTACATTCGATTTTTATGAGTTTAGATTAAAACTCGTGATTTGTATATACTGTACATATATGATATAATAGAACTATTAGACAAAGATTATTTAGATTAATTACATATATATATATATATATATATATATATATAGATGTACATATAGATTTTAGTGATTGTTATTTAGTAAGTTATTGTATTTCCTTTAGTTGTTTTTTCGCTTCCCTTAAGACTTTAGATTGGCCAACGGAGCCATTAAACCCATCAAGGTGGGTCAATCCAAATGGCTTGGGTTAATTAGACAACCCCAGACCAGACTCACTCTTCCAGTTGACGAGCGGTCAAGTTCACCCGTCAACAAATGGCGCTAGAAGGAGGGACTAAATACTATTAATGGCATGAGGAGGCCACAAGACTCCTCCCCCACCTACCCACTCACCTATAGTAACAAGAAGTCGCTCAGACGACAACATTGTCCCTAAAAAAGAAAACACATCAAACGAAAATCCATGGATCACCATTGAACCAGTAACTTCAAACCCCCGAGGGGCCGACGTACAAGAAATTGTTCATCAATCCCTCATAAGAACGCACAGTGCCTTGGCTCGTATCAGACAACTAGGTCGGCCTTTGAACCAACCATTAGAATTCTCTGATATCAGAAAGAAACTTGAAGATACTGATCTTACCTTAAACCCTACTGATCCAGATCATATCCTCACTCCTGCAGCAGGAGGGTCTGGTATTCCACCATCACCACCCCCTTCATCTCCTTCTTCTTCTGGAGAAGAATCATTAGACGAAGGCAGTTCCTCATCTCAGCCTTCGACACCACCCACACCTATGGCCAATCTGAACAATCCCACCAGACCTTGGCTCGACCAAGATGCAGTGGCCATACCTTGGCCCCAACATCCTTTGCCTAAACATCCGGAGAAATGGCTCCCTAAATTTGACCCAGATTCCAAGAAAATTGTTGAAGATCATATCAAAAAATTTACGCTAGCCATTAGGCTCCGTAGTGTTGAGCAAAAAGACATAGTGTGAATATTTTTTCCCTACACCTTTGAAGGTAATGCCTCTACCTGGTACTTTGCCCAACAGCCCCACACCATCTTGTCATGGGATAAATTCGAGTCCTGTTTCCTTGAAAAATTTGGAGACGACAAGTCTCCTGAAGTTCTAGTCATGGAACTCTCTAGTTTAAAGATGAACCCCAAAGAAAACATAAAAGACTTTAATCAAAGGTTCCTGACATTAAAAAAACGAATCCCCACGGATTCGATGCCTACCGAAAATCTTATCGTCGCATACTACACAAAATCCTTACATCAAAACATAGCCATTTGGGTAAAAAGGTCCAAGAAATCCACATTGTTAGAAGCCTTCGAAGAGGCGAGTCAAATCGAGAAAGATATTCTCAGCCTAAAAGACAATACCTTTAATGAGGCAGAGACTATTTCATCCTCCAAGAAGAAGATCGAAATCCTTCCTAGACCCCCCCAAAACAAAACTCAACCAGATAGTTTAGATCTAGAAAACTTACAGAAGGTCGTTCAGAAGTTGTCTAATCAATTTATAGATTTGAAAAGTTCGGTTGAAGAAGCTTCTTCAAGAAAAGGGCCTTACAAACCCCCTTTTAGGAAGCCTTTTCCCACAAACCGGCCTAACCCAAATTCTGAAGGCCTAAATCTAGAAAGCTTACAATTTTCTATTCAAACGATTCTAGAAGCACATGATAACTTGATTCCTCCCGATATTCCTGAAGAAGTAGTTGAACAAGAGATAGTAGAAGAGGACGAATCCTCCCCAAACATTTTTGGATAGCATTTTTCAAGCTAATTTTGAAATAGTGCATCCTTACAATACCAGGAGCAAGACAACAAATAAGTCTTCTTCTGAAATGGTAACTAATGCACCTCCAAAATAGTCTAAATCAATTGAAACTAAATAGAATTCAATAGCCCCAAGTTTAGAGTATGATTTGATTGAGGATCTAAAAAAACTTAGGGCTAACATTTCTATTTACAAATTATTAAAATTCCCTTTTCTTCTGCAAAAGGTGTTGTAGAATATTGTGGAAAATAGCAAAAACAACAATCCAAACAACAACAAGGTTGCTGAAAAAAACCCCAAAACACTTCAAAAGGTCTCTGCTAAAATGACGCCAAAGCCTTCTGATAAAAGAGACCTTGCTATAAAAAGTGTAACAAATGTAGATAAACTAGTTTCAGGGGCTGCGATTAAATAACAACAAACCTTGGTTGTTAATACTCGCATAAATGTCCCTCCCTTTTTGTTGACTTTTGAAATTTTCAATAGGAATGTACATAACTGTATGGTAGATTCAGGTGTATCATCAAACGTAATGACTTGGTATGTATGTCAAAACATTAATGCCAAAGTTCAACCGTCCAGCCTGAAAATTATTCAGCTTGATCGAACTAGTGTTAAAGTAATAGGTGAATTAAAAAATGTGCTTATCAAATTATCATATAATCCTAAAGTCCATCAAGTCATTGATATCATTGTCGTAGATATCCCAGAAGTATATGGTTTGTTCTTAAGTAGAGATTGGTCTGAACAACTACATGGATATTTTGCAACGGATTGGTCTCACTTGTGGCTGCCCGAGAACGAAAAGCCTAACAAAATCAAGGTAGATCGTGATCATTATCTTAAGTTCATGATAATCGATTTAAATGATCCTAATGAAAAATTCACTGCTTCCGCAAATTCACCTGAAATACAGGGGATGGACACTTTTTTCAGCAATTTCATGGCTGAAACCTCTACCATTACTGACCCGTAACAACAATCCAAAATTATGACATGCACGCATTCGACAACCTTCTCTCAGTGGCCACATGCACCTGATGAAAATCAAATATGGTCTCTTTACTTCGATGGGTCAAAATCTAAGGAAGGAGCTAGTGCAGGGTGCATGCTCATTGATCCAGCAGGTAACAAAACTTTGATTGCTTGCTGGTTAGAATTTGAATGCACAAACAACAAGGCCGAATATGAGGCACTCCTACAAGGCCTCAGAAAAGCACTAGATTTGAACATTCAGAATTTGACTATCTTCGGTCACTCAGAAATCGTGGTTAGACAGGTAAAAAATTATATCCACTGTTTATCTCCGCACCTGAAAAGCTATCAGACCGAGGTATGGAATTTGATGAACAATTTTTCTGCGTTTAACATAAATTCTATTCCTAGATTGAATAATTCTGAGGTTTATTTGTTAGCTAACGTCACCTCAAAAATTTCTTGCAGAAGGCCTATCTCCGAATGTGTTTTCTATCGAATTGTTGTTCAGACCATTCGTCCCAGACAACATCACAAATTGGAGGGTCTTCGACGACGACCAACAGATCATCAGGTTTATGCACATGGAAGAGACTTTCCAGTGTGCAGTGATCTACGAAGGTACTCGCGACGAAAACCTTTGCGATTTTATGGTAATACTAGATCCAAGATCCCCAGAGTCTGCATCGGACATGGTAAAATCTATCCCAAAATCCGTGGTTAGATTAGAAAAATTTTATGATCTTCATGATAAGTTGAGAAAATCAGTGAATTGTAAAACAAATAGTTCTTCCTTGACATATGAAAAAGTAAATTTGGGAACTAAAGACAACCCACAGTGCATTAATTTGGGGTTGGGATGTTCTGAGCAAGAAAAGGTATCATTTATTAAGTTGTTTAAGGAATTCAAAGATGTCTTTGCCTGGACATATGACAACCTAAAAACCTTTGATCCTA
>JZKD02S0892761.1:184672-200044 GCA_000966675.3 Picea glauca | reverse complement strand
TATGGAGAGAAGGGTGACTATCATAGAAAGTGGGGAAAATGAATATTAGATGGAGTCCACATGCATGAACTCAATGGTGGAGTAGCTAAAAATTAAACAAAAAAATTTCTTTGTAGAGGGGTGGGGTCATAGACTTGTTTAGGATCTAGATGTTGAGATGGAAAAAGGAAAGTGACGTATCTCCTTTGAGTCTCCTATGTTCAATGAGGGAGGGAGGGGTGGGGGGTTGACGCATTGCATCTACTTAAGGAAAAAAATTGAACCCAAAGTAGTAATAGTGTGGTGGTCGAGAACATACCCAACTCCCATTTAAGAAATACAATGAAGTTAAAAGGTGAATACATGACCAATCTAACTACATAGGAAGACAATAACCCACAAGACAACTTTTGTTGCTCGATATTCATCTCTTGGAGAAGAAAGTATCAAAGAACTACATAAAATTTGTGTAGAGGACATGGATATGGTTAAAGAAGAAGGCTTGTCTATATCAATTCTTTGATCTACACCACACAATGGGGAGAAAACATGTCCTCGATTTTATAATTAATTATAAATAGAATGTGAAGAACATAATAGTAAAAGTAAATGATCTATGAACAATGGAACTAATTAAGTATAATATCGTATCTCTCATTAAATCACACTAGAAAAATCCACGAAGATACCACAAAGTGAAAATGGATAATTGGAACATTCAAGAAGATGCAAGCTTCTTCTTCGATACCCAATAGTTTTAATCAACTAAAGAAAAACAAAGTGAATTGAAAATCCCAAAGAGGAATCCATTCCAAAATTTTAAACAACAACTTTGTAGTGGAGGATAGATATATGAAACAAGGGAAATAATTGCAAAGTAGGTAGTACCTACCTCATTGAACAATTTTGTTATTAGATTATGTGAATGAACACAACCCATTTCAAGAACCAAAGAGCATTCATGAAATAAATCATAAACCGAAAGCTGAACCAAACAAACAAATATCGGGTGAACCAACATGGGTTTCCTTCGTTCTAAGGCCACTAGTGCTTGGGGACATAAAGAGAAGTGATGGAAAGATGTTTGTATAATTTCCATAGGAGATCGAAGAAGGAGATGTGTTGACTTTTGGATGTTTTTTTTAACCCTGTTCGAGACCCTCGACTACGTAAAAACCCAACCGCGGAGAGAGGGAAAGGTGCTCTATGCAAGGTCCCAATTTTTGGCATAGCAATGATAAGGTATACCAAATCAAATAACTTATATGTCTGATGGAACCCAATCTTTGAGGTCAGAAATAATATTGACAAGTGTCTAAAAAGTGATCTAGTTATTCATCTGTCCCTCTTAAATAAAGTTATTTTCTTTATTTAAGACTTTTTTATTTACAAGTATTTTTAACTAAATTTTTTTTCTTCATAATTTTTTTTATTAATATTCCAAAGGAAATTAATTTTTCATCTTTTAAAATTAAATAAATCATTATTTCTTATTTTATAGAATTCACAAAGTTGTGTTTACACTATAATGTATGATCATCATATCAATTCAATTTTAAGGACCAATTTTAGCCTTTAGTAAAGCTCATTTGTAAAATTAAATTTGTATTGGTATTGCTACGGACATACCTAAATAGACCACTTCACGACCATATATTAAAAGGGTATTCCAACACCAAGCCATTATATCCAATACTTTACAAAAGACAAGGTTATATATAAGCCTCAACAATAAGCAAGCAATTATATTACAAAATGGAAGATTATATATGAGGGCTTGGGACTTTCATAAAATCAATAGTATCAATATAATGGATGCTTCCCATAGAAAATATGAATATAAACATCATCTAAACATACAGATATATATATAATCCAAAGCGAGGTTGATTCCAAGTGAAATAACCAGAATTTCAGGGATTTGCTTAGGGAATAAAGTTTCAAAATGAATGAATTTCCAACCATTTGAGAGAAGTTGATTCCTTTAGTTGTTGACCCACCACACTAAATTCATTTTTTTTTAAGAACATCCTTCTTCCAGTCAGGTGCACTTGATCAATTTTCTATTTAAAATTTTGTAAGAAACAATAAATTTTTTAATTCAAAACTTTACAAATTAACAACATTTCAAGAAATACATAGATTTTATTTTTGCCCCTCAAATTTAGATGCACCAACACACAAGGTGTGTGTATGTCTCATTTCCTCATAATACAATATGACTTTTAATTTCTCCCTAGATAAATAAATCTCCACTCTGACATAATTTTATTGGAGAAATGTCTTTATAGTTTACATTGTATTGGGGGATCAAATAAAGTTGACATGCTCCCCTCGCATAATTGGGATGTGATACTAACTTTGCATTTTTCCAATGGTATCCACTCTAATCAGAGTGAGGATAACTTCACAACATCTTAGTGATGTTAAATTTATCGATATTTTAATACACATAGTGACTACAATCTAGTCCAAACCATAAACCCTACGACATATGGAATCAATGGCAATATCGTGAAATTTGAATGAAAAGTACATGGACATAAAACCATAAAAATGACAATATAGAAAAAAATATCCACATATACGCTTCCTGGATGGGACATGACAATTTATACAATATGTAATGAAGTATGTACAACTGACATTGGATAACAATAATGACTATCTTTATGAACCAAACCATCAACATATGATAACAATTATGACTATGTTTATGTATTTATATGAGTGTTTCAAACAATCAATATTCAAAAAGAGAATGAAGTGATGAATGGAAAGAAAAAAAAGATAAACATACATGGCACTACTGAGAATGAATCAAAGATAAACATACAAGGCACTACTGAGAATGAATTATGTAACTTATGGAAATAGAACAATATGGTAATCAATTAATAATTCAACAGTTCTAATAGGCATATATAGATCAATAAAACATTCTTCAAATAGTTAACATCTTCATACACTCAAATTCAAGGAGGTACCCTCTGCATATCATTCAAATGCATAAATAAAATGACAAGAAATGATCATACATTCAGAGGAAATAACTTATGTGTCATTACCAGACATCATACAGTAATATTGAACATGAAGAATGGCTTGTTGTCTAAGCTTTTATAAATCAACTATGATACAAGAAAGAAAAAATGGGAGGAGATGCTTTACAAGAACACAAAAATGTAATGAAGGAAATATAGACTGAAACTTAAACACAAGGGATGAATCTATGTTGCCTGCTGCATTTATCAACTAATTTTTCCCAAGGTTTGTATGGTTGAAATAATTTGGTTACAAGAAACTCTTTAACTCGCTAGAGTGCTGACCTTGATAATTGGCACCTGCTTTTCTTTTTATCCTTCTCGCTCATGCCCTAAAACTGTTTCTTGAAACTAATTCTCGCTTCTTGAAATTGTTTTCTAGCTTCTTGATTCTTGAGCAGTTTTCCTCTTGGTAAACTTTGGCTCACCTTCACCTGGGTGAAATTATATTATAGAGAGAGATCATGGGGTAGATGGAAACTTTCCAGCCAAGATATACATCATGCTCTACCTCTTAAAAATCCTGCAATCATTTCTTATTTTCCTGGAAGCTCGAAATCCTAACTGTAGAGATTGCACGAATTAGTAGCCATCAGATCGATCAAAATGATCAATCCTGACCATTGATCTCTTAAACGTGAGTATGTTTCATCGAACCATTAGTAATCCATTGGAGCAATCAAGGTCCACAAAGTCATAAAAATCAATAGCCATCAGATCATTCTCGTAGAGCTATCTCGGTCGCTGATTTGTGACTTTTTAGGCCCCATGACTTATTTGTAGATTGAGAAATATTGACCATTAATTTGAAAGAGGGAGTGAAATTATATCTAGACAATTGATCGGTTCCACTTGCAAGAGGTCTGTGAACAGATCTAGGCCATTGACTGGTCCCCCTTAAAAAATTGTTCAAGAGAAGATCTAGGCTGCAATTGATCATGTCCATGAAAGTGGTCAAGGTCTGCTATTTCAAAATGACTCCGACGAGGGAAATCCTAGATCAAATCTCAACCAAAGATATGGGGTTTCCAGTGGAAGTCCAATGATGTACGAGAGTCATTGATCTGAGTCAATCAAGAATCCAAAACCGACTAAGGAAAATATCGTCATGATGAAGTCATCCTAGACACATGGAAAATTTTCACTGGCCCACGATGGAAGTGATTTGGCATAGGTGCATGAAATGTGTCACACAAATTCTAAGTGTTAGCCTATGTATGTGGTTGGATCCATCTATCCACATGGAAGTCACCGATTGGCCCTGACTATGCTTCACTGGCAGGTTCACATGACACTTGGCCAAGCTGCTTCAAGGCCCGAGAGTAGATCTAGATCATTAATCGGTCTCGCTTGAAAAAAGGTCCAAGAGTAGATATGAACCATCCATTAGGGGTGCCCATCAGAGTCTTCAGGGTCTGGGTTGCAAACAAGACTTTGACAAAGGGACTTTGAGCCTGAATCTTTACTGTTGATATGGAGTTGTCAGGGGAATTATGACGATGTACGAGAGTCGTCGATCTGGATCAACTAAGAACCTAAAATTGGCTAAAGCAAAGATATTTATGTTGACATCATACTGGAAACATGGCGACATTTCAGTAGCCCATGCCAACACTGATGTGGAAGGGGAGAGGGACACGTTTCACCCATTTTTGGTTTATTGACCTGTGGATTTGGTGGGTTCTACATGTACACGTGGCAACATACGATTAGCTCTAACAAGCTATGTTGGTGGCTTGAGATGACACCTGGTCAAGAGGCTATGAGATCGATGATCAAATCTAGGTCGTTGATATCTCAAGACATGGTTGATGGCACGATGAGATCTGGGTCGTCCATCAGAGGTGCTCCATTCGAAGTGTTGAAGGATAAGGCTCAAATGGGACTCTGATAAGATGAATATGAAGACAAATCTCAACCATTTATTGGAGGAACATGAGATTAAATGAGAGTCGTTGATCTCACCATGATCGGAATAAAAAAAATCTAAGGCATGAACATTATTATGGTGACATCACCCTGGACACGCGATGACATTTCACTAGCCCATTATGGCGTTGACATGGCAGGGGAGATGGACATGTGTCACCCATTTTCAGTGTATTGACCTGTGCATCTAGTGGGTTCCACATGTACACGTGGAAACATCTTATTGGGTCACAAGATCTGAGGTCACATCTTGACCCTTGATCAGGGGTGCACTTACTTAAATCTGGATCGTTGATCGAAGGTGTCTCATCGGGGTGGTTTGGGAGATAGGTTCTGAAATGACTCCAATGAAGGAGACTCCAACAAAGAGGACTCTGATGAAAAATTGGAACAATTGATCATGCACCATTTTAATCATACTCGTTCGATCAGGTTAGAACTTGAATTCTTTCTAGCACTTGGTTTCTTGGTTGTGGTATCATGATAAGCCCCTAGGATATTGGCACTTAATCTCTTTTGGGCATGATAAGCCCCCTTTTGACCATGAAAATCCATTTTTTATTGCGACAAACCCCTTTTGACTGTGACAAGCCCCTGAGGGATTATTTTTTTCCTTAGGCACACAAGGGCATGGATTTTCGCGTTGTTTCTTCATTTTTCCTTAGGAAACTTTGACTCTAATTTGTGTAGAGGCTCCTGAAGGTCAAATTTCTGTTGATAACTCATTTTATATCAAACTTATAACTTCATTCATCCTTCATTTAATTGAAAGAACAAATATAGTACTAACATTTGGCTCCAGTGGGGACAAATTTCCCTTGTGGTATGTTGAGAACTCTAGACTAAGTTCCTTCTTCCATTGGGTTATGGAGTCTACCCGGAAATATACATCTCATTTAGAAATGAAAATTGATTTGATATGTGTCACAGAAAATGCTCAACAACTTATATTGTTAGAATCCTATCTACTTTATGAAGTAATAAATGTTGACTGAAGGAAAATTAAAACAAACTCTACCAGCTGAAAAAAAATGCTTGATCACAAGTTTATTTATGTACATAAATTTCCTACTCTAATCAGTCAAGTGAAATGATACTTCCAATGATACCAGGAAAGTTCCTTATTGCATGGTTGAACTTCACGCATACACCTTTCGAAAATAAGAACAAGCAAAATTGGAAGTCGCAACATGATATGATTATGAAATTTTTGCTTATGTTCTGAAAATGTTTGCATCATATATATTAAGTCATTTGAGATATTGGATAATGAAAACTCCAACCAAGATGCGATTGGATTATGAAAAGTGTGAGAAATAACAAACTGCTCAACAAAACTTGAGATTTCTTCTTCATAAAAGAGTTGACTGAACTTCTCTAGGAAACTCTTTGATTTCTCTGCTTGTAATTTTGATGAAGAAAAAGGAGGAAGAGGCTTCATGACATTGACAAATTTCCACTAGATCTTGTTCATTATGGTCAAGATATATATCTTTAAGAACAACTGGAAGTGATAAATGAGTTTGGAATTCTTCATCATAGCTCTCATAATTATCATACATTGGTGCACCAACAACATTTTTTGAAGATTCGACTTTAGATATATGTCCCACAATACCAAGCTCTGATTTTGTGTCATGATGATCATATATGAACCTATCATAGTTTGAAAATTCTATGAATAATGATACAAAAATCCACACATCTTCTTCAATTTAATATTCATCAAAATTATGATTTGTGTTTTAGAATCTAGTATGAGCAGATTTACAAGAATATTTCTTATATTCCTCATGAAACAACCATTGAGTAGTATATTTCTCATAAAAAACAAGGGGCAACACATCATCATTAATGTTACCTTGAAATAGATTTACATAATTTTTAGCAACACAATCTTAATTTTGATCAATAGGTGTGAAAGAAAGCATTGTCTCTTCTTTAAAATCCTCATGAATATATCCATAACTGACATCCCTTTTAAACTAAAATTCAGAAAATTATTTCTCTTCTTCACTACTATAGAATATATCTTTTTTATGTTCTATATCCGACTCAAGTTTTTCATTACAACATTGTTCAAAAGGAAACTCATAATATGGAAATTCAGAAATATTCTCTGGATCTTCTTGAAAATGTAAACATTCATCAACACATACAATATTTCTTGAAACAGCGACAGGTATTTGAAACTCGTGACCATTCTCAAAAAGAGAAATATCTTTCTGAATATGATATTGATTAGTACCTTTCAAGACATAAAGAAGTATTGTATCCTCTTGTATATTTTTTGAAGCTTTTGTGTAAACACCCTCCAGTGATATCTCTTCATTTGAATTTGCAAGGCTATCTTCATCATTTTCACTGTTATAGTAAGCTTCCCTTTCAAAATATTTTTCATATTCATCATCTGTGATCTCCCCTTCCTCTTCATTATCACAGGAAGAGTCTTCTTTATTCTATGAAATGGATTTAAAACTTTCATTGCAACAACTCCCAAGAGGAAGATCAATGGGATACCTCCTTTTGTAATGAGAATGAAATATCACGTGAAAATATTTTAGTGAAGCTATACAAGAAGCAAGAAAGGATATGTACCATTGATGAGCATCTGTCTCTAAAGAGAGAATGAACATTTTCATAAGGAAATATTCATGAGAGATATTGATTTGATGCATACAATAATGGAATTATACAAAATGATGAGACATATTATCATTATCAACTTCTCTGAATCTAGGAAGATAGTCTTCCTAGACTCTTATACCAGGTATAGGATTAGGAAATCCATATATATTTGAAAAATCAAGTGGAGAAAACCTTGCATCCACTATATCATCACTTGATCTTGCCATTAAAACATAGTGGAGTCTCCGGTGAGATCACAATGTATAAGGGAGTAATAGCAATTTTAGGAAAGTTCGAAGGGAAGAGCCTACTTCTTGAAAAGATTCTAAAGAATAATTCAGGAAAAATATCAAAGGTTCAGGGGGAAAACTTTGAAGTAGAAAACTCATTTTCATGTATATTAATTAGATCTATAGATTCAACACTTTGATGAATAGTAGAAGGAGATGCTTCTAGATCAGATTTACCCAAAGAAGAAAATATATGACGTTCTCAGATATTTCTCTAGGTCACAAGATTTTATGGATCTGAATAGATTGGAATCTAATCAAGGTTAGGGTGGATTTTGGTGTGTCTTCTGGCAGAGGCCAAATTTTCCTTCTGTGGAGTCTCCATGTGAAATATGAAAAACCAAGTGCATGAGATGTTATAGGATGTTATTGGAATGATGTTGAGGCACTCCAGGGGCCAAGATTTAGGATGAATCTTAAGTCCAGATATCATAGTAAAATAATTGTGCAATATTTGCAAAGTTTTTCCCTCTCTCTCTCTCTCTTCCTCTTCTCAAATTATAGGACCTTAAACATTCTTATTTTATATGATAGATGCTCTCGACTATCAACGACATATGTCTATGAGTGTTTCAGACAATCAATATTTAACAATAGAATGAAGTAATGAATTGGAATAAAAACAAGATAAACATACATGGAACTACTGAGAATGAATCCTGTAGATTTTGGAAATAGAACAACGTATTGTTCAATTAAGAATTCAGCAGCTCTAACATGTATATACATATCAATAAAACATGCTTCAAACAATTAACATCTTCATACACTCAAATTCAAGGAGCTACCCTCTGCATATCATTCAAATGCATTAAGAAAATGACAATAAATGGTCATACATTAAGAGGAAATCACTTCTATGTCATTACCATAAATCATACAGTAATACTAAACATGAAGAATGGCTTGTTGTTTGATATTTTATAAATTAGATCTGATACAAGAAAGAAAAAATGGGAGAATCTTTGTTTCCTACTACATTTATCAACTGATTGTGCTCAAGGTTTATGTGGTTGAAAAACTTTGGTTACAAGAAACTCTTTAACTCCCCAAAGTTACAAACTTGATAATGGGTGCCTTCTTTGCTTTTTATCCTTCTCGCTCATGCCCTAAAACCGTTTCTTGAAACTACTTCCCACTTCTTGAAATTGTTTTCTAGCTTCTTGATTCTTGAACAATTTTCCTCTTGGTAAACTTCGGTTCACCTTCACCTGGGTGAAATTCTATTATAGAGAGAGATTGTGGGGAAGCTGGAAAATTTATATCCATGATATACATCGTGCTCTACCTCGTAAAAATCCCTACAATCATTTCCTCTTTGGATTGAAGCTCGAAATACTAACTGTAGAGATCTCATGAATCAACATCCGTTAGATTGATCTCAGTGATCAATCCCTACCATTGATCTCTTAAACGTGGGCCTATTTCATCAAACCGCTAGTAATCCATTGGAGAATCAAGGTCCGGAAAGGAGTAAAACACAAAAGTCATCATATCACTCTCGGGCAGCTATCTTAGTCATTTATCTATGACTTTTTAGGCCCCACGACTTATTTGTAGATCGAGCAATATCGACCGTTGATTTGAAAGAATGAGTGCACTTTGATCTGGATCATTGATCAATTCCACTTGCAAGAAGTCTGAGGGTATATATGGCCCATTTATCGGTCCCCCTTAAAAAAGGTTTGAGAGCATATCTGGACTATCAATCGGTCATGTCCATCAGAGTGGTCAGGGTATACTCATTCAAAATGACTTCGAGGAGGGAAATTAGAGAAAAAATCTCAACCATATATCTAGAGTTTCTAGGGGAAGTTCAATGACGTATGAGAGCTGTCAATCTCAGTCGACTAAGAATCCAAAATCGGTTAAGGCAAAGATCGTCATGCTGAATTCATCTTGGACACGTGGTGACTTTTCACTATCCTATGATGGAACTGATGTGGCAGGGGTGCATGACATGTGTCATCCAGATTCAAAGTGTTGGCCTATGTATGTGGTGGGTTCCACCTGTCGACATGGCAATTACTGATTTCCCCTTACAATGCTTCGTTGGTAGAATGACGTGAGAATCGGCTAGGATGATTCAAGGCCCGATAGAAGAGCTGGATTGTTAATTGGTCTCACTTGAAAAAAGGTCCGAGAGCAGATTTGGACTTTCCATTGAGCGTTCCCATCGGAGTCTTTAGAGTCTGGGTTGCAAACATGACTCCGATGATGGGACTCCAAGCATGAATCTTGAGTGTTTATCTAGAGTTGTCAGGGGAAGTCTGAGGATGCACGAGAGTCGTCAATCTGGATCGATCAAAAACCCAAAATTGGATAAGGAAAATATCTTCATGTTGATGTCATCCTGAATGTGTGGTGACATTTCACTAGCCCATGTTGACACTTATGTGGCAGGGGAAAGGGACAAGTGTCACCTATTTTTTGGTGTATTAACCTGAGAATTTGGTGGGTTCCACATGTACATGTGGAAACATTTGATTATCTCTGACAATGCTTTGTTGGTGGGCTAACGTGACACTTGGTCGAAAGGTTGCGAGATTTATGATCAAATCTGGGCCTTTGATCTCTCGAGACACAGTTGATGGTGAATGAGAACTGGGTCATCCATTAGAGGTGCTCCATTCGTAGTGATAAAGGATCAAGCTCAAATGAGACTCCAATAAGATGATTGCGAAGACAATTATCAACCGTTGATTTGCGGAACAAGAGAATAAATGAGAGTTTTTTATCTCACTATGATCGAAAGAAAAAATGTGCTAAGGCATGAAAATTATTATGTCGATGTCACCCTAGACACGTGGTGAAATTTCACTAGCCCATGTTAGCACTGACGTGGTAGGGGAGAGGGACATGTGTCACCCATTTTTGGTGTATTGAATTGTACATCCTGTGGGTTCCACATGTACACATGGTAGCATCTGATTGGGTCTGATAGGTCTCTGCTGGCAGGCTGATGTTGACATTTTTATCGGGAGACTACGAGATATGAGGTCACATATTGACCATTGATAGGGGGAGCACTTACTTAAATTTGGGCCATTGATTGGAGTTGTCTCATCAGAGTGGTCCAAGAGATAGGTTTCAAAATGACTCTCATGAGGGAGACTCTGATGAAGGAGGCTCTGACAAAGAGGAATCTAATGCAAAATTGAAACCATTGATCCTAAACCCTTTTAATCATAGTCATCTGATTAGGCCGGAACTTGAATTATTTCTAGTGCTTGGTTTCTTGGCCATGATATCATGATAATCCCTTGGGATATTGTCACTTAAGCTATTTTGGGGCATGATAAGCCCCCTTTTGACTATGACAAGCCCCTTTTGACTATGACATACCCCTTTTGACTACGACAAGCCCCTGAGGGATTAATTTTTGCCTCGGGCGCACAAGGGCATGGATTTTCTTGTTGTTTCTTCATTATTCCTTAGGAAAATTTGGCTTTGAGCTATGTAGAGGCTCTTGAAGCTTGACTTTATACTTCTAACTTGTCTGATCTCAGCCTTATAACTTCAATCATCCTTCATTTAATTACAAGAGAAAATCAATACTAACATGTGGGATTAATGGTCATCTTCCAGGACGACTCAGACTAGTCATGGTACTTGCATGCATATCTTCCATTGAGGCTACCCACCAGAGAACCAATCAGGATTTCCATTGATGTGGGCCAGGTCTATTCTCTTCAATTTCGACAAGGTAAAGGAACCAAAGTTTGATGCGACTAGATAAATATACTTTTTGTATAGCCTATGAAAACCTACCTCCTTTGCAAACAACTTAGGTGCTTGAAATCCTGTAAATTTCATTCACAAATTGTTGGCCCTTGACCAAGTTTTGAGGATCCTTGGTCATGTTTGACCTACCTTTGGGACTTTTGCAGGCTGTCGAAGATGGAGCACAAGTCGAAGCAGAGATCGCGGGATCTTGGCCCCTTTTTAGGGATTTTTGGGTTTTGGGCTTATGTAACGAGAGTGGGAATGTCGACCCATGGGTTTACCCATGTTTAGTCCCATTTTGTAATGTATAAATAAAAATCTAGGTGATGTAGGAAGTAGAAAGTTTGATCTATGTGATTGAAGGAGGAACAAGTATGTGATGTTAAGTGCTAAGTGTTAATTGCTAAGTGCAAATGGAAATTGTAATTTCTCTGTGCATATTGAATGAGACTTGAAGAGATAAGTGCAAGTGATTGTAAGAGACCATGGAAGGATTTGTGTTGTAATACAGGGAAGGAGGATATAGCAAGTGTTACGAGGTAAAAACTCTCTATGTCCAGGGTAAACCACAACAGATAGTATGACTGCAGAAATCTACTCAATTCCAACATATGCTATATAAACCAATGTGCAAGCGAGATAAGAAAGAAGCCTACCTCGTTCCAACAATCGATGGTGTTCCACTGTTTGAGTAATTTGACCCAAAGCTTTGTACCTGAAACAAGTTCTCAACAAACAAGAAGATAAAGTATATAGTGATAATATAAAGGGGTTAGCACATTAGATAGCATAATCCATTAATAAAAATTACGAATATGCCCA
Source organism: Picea glauca (assembly GCA_000966675.3). NCBI lineage: Eukaryota > Viridiplantae > Streptophyta > Pinopsida > Pinales > Pinaceae > Picea > Picea glauca. The sequence goes on along the minus strand of JZKD02S0892761.1, from coordinate 187,626 downwards.
TGGATAATAATCATATATTTGCATGATACCAATTGGATGGGAAAGGGGTATTTCTATTAATAAATGATCAGAAAAATTGAAAACATTACAGACTTCCGTGTTGGCACAGTTTGAAACCAAGAAACCAAGTTCCTTCCAACTCGGCCTCCACCACTTCAATCCTCCACCAAAGGCAAGATCATAGAAAAGAGACAATGAGGTTCTCTCAACAATAGGGAAAGAGATTGGGGGATGAACACTGTGTTCAGACTTGAGAGACAAATGGATGCAGAGTCAATATGAAGTAATTTCTCCAGAGTAACTTTTCTCTCAAAGTTGAATGCTTTCTCTTCTTTTCCATAGCTCGGAATTGTGTTCTTATAGCCTTCAAAATGCAACTAAAGGGTCGACTCGAAACGTTTCTAGCATATGGAAGGCCAAGGATCAGAGATCTCTTGTCGTGACATGGAAACCTGACTTCATTTTTGCACTTTCTAGCACAAATAACTATGTACACGGGTTGTAGTGGATCAGCTTGCGTATATGCATGTTGTATAGTAGATAGGGCCCACATATGTGGAAAAATATGTATTTTTAGCTCTGGATTCATCAAAAAGGGATGACAAGTCTACATAGGGAAATGGAAAAAGGCCCTCTGTACAAGATAGAAATGGTGAGGCAAATATTGCTATAACATATGCCCCCTAATGTGTGAGATCAGAGGAGTATCTGTGATGGCCAAAATACATTATAAATAACCAAGAAGTGGAGTGGTGTAAACCTAGCTGGAAAGACTAGTTGCTCTTTACATTCTATGTTGACTTTACATACATGGATGCCAATAGAATACAATGCAAATCCATGTGGAAAATATACCAAATAAGTGTTCATGGCCATGAATAGGCAAATACAAATGTGGTTATATTTCAAAAGTTGTCATAATCACGAAGAAGGCCCAGTAGAACTAGTCTCAAAACCAATCTGAAGATATCTATATACGATGGAGTCTAATATGATGTCTCATGATTATTGTAGTCAAATAGGTGTTGGTCCAATGAAAAGGAAGCAATAGCTCAGGAAATCTGTGGCCACATAGTGATGTCTTCAAGTCTTCTACACATCTGCCAAAGGTGCAAGTCTACATTATGTGAATAAAGGAGTTGAGGTCGAACACAATGAGACATTGTTTGATTACCGATCATTGAGGTATACCGTTAACAAATGTGATACAACCTACCAATAATGAAAGTAGGTATCAAGGCACTGAGCACATTCCTACACGTGTGAATAAAGGAGTCGATGTCGAACACCTGAGAAATCCATTGATCAGGAAACATTGATGTATTCCCATCTGTCAATGGTGAGAGAGCCTGCCACTAATGATTGCAGGTCTCAAGGTACTCATAAAAATCTAGGTCTCATATCCAGAATAAATGAGATGAAGTCGATGGAAAGAGACCCGGTGAAAGGAGAGAATTAAGGAATATCTCATCAATCAGCATGAGGAACAAATCAGAAGCTTCATAATTTGGTGGAGATTGGATGAAGAATATGTTCACGAACCAACAACCATGTGCGTCTTTTGTGTGTTCCAAATGCAAGAGGTACACGAAAAAGACCCTCTGAATAGCATCCAATGATGAAAACTGCTAAAAAAAGTGAGGAAACCACCAATAAGGCTAATGGCATCCAAGACACTGCATGAATCCCAAAGTGTGAATAGATGTCTTGCCATCAAACACAAGGGAAACCACCCAGTCAATGACCAATGATGCAATGTCGACTGTTTGGTTCAAGGTGACCTACCAATGATGAAAGTAAGGCTAGGGTGCATGATAAGACCATAGTATCATGTGATTCTGAGACAAATTGAGGGTATGGTTGTTGAAGGTGAATCCTCCTGTGGACAAGCGGATTCCCTCTTGGTCTCTAGACTTCTAAGGCCAAGACAGAAAGTTCTTAACATGGACACTAACTTCCTTTTAGATCCTATCAAGCTAATGAATGAAAGAGAAGGAGAAATATATGTACCTTATTAGCAACGTTTGCCCTTGCAAAGTCCTGGTTGAGCTTCGATCTTGAGCTCCTTGATAGATCCTGTAAGACAAAAAAAGTTACCATGGACTTCCTACTCTACTGAGATTAGCTCAATCATAGATCCATCTACTGCAGACAAACTCATATGGAACAAGCACAAGTTTGAAAGAAATAGACCAAGCATTTATTATATTAATGAGAACAAGTAAAAGTACTTACAGTCCTTTGAATGAAGGTCCAACAACCTCTTCCATTTCTCCTTGTCCAACCCCCTTGCTAAAATAATCTCCACTGATTGCTTTGATGGCATCTCCCTCATGAGATCATAAGTTTGATGTAATTCCCAATCTCCATTGTGCCTTTCACCATGAGAAGGTCTCATTATATAACCTTGGAGAGGTCCAACCACTTGAGAGATATTTGGGATAAGTTGAGGATTCCTCTCCTTCAGTTGAGGACCTCCCCTAAGATCATTCCTTGACCATCTATTTGAATCCAAATTCCTTTAGGAATTGAGGGATTCTTCCCTTATTTGCCTCAACAAACCCATAATTTTCTAAAACGAGGGTAGCACTCCCCCATAAGGGTGCACAGGGCACTCAAGCACTCCCCCAAAGAGGCTCAGTGAGCACCAGCACTCCCTAATAGTGGGTAGGGGAGCATTGTTGGATTACTGAGAGGGGGGGGGGATGAATCAGTAATAACGTAATTATAATCCTTTTTCTTCAAATTTTATATCAATGTATAATTATTATCCAATAATGAGCAGTAATAAATAAACAATCACACACATACACAGTACACCGGTGTTTTACGTGGAAACCCAAATTGGGAGAAAACCACGGAATTCTTTTTCTTATATGTCTTGAAGAATTACATTCATTGGAAGCACCAACTTCCTTTGTTTTCTAGCTGCAACTGGAAGGAGGCTCCAACCC
>JZKD02S0892761.1:166832-183575 GCA_000966675.3 Picea glauca | reverse complement strand
AACAATAATGAGTCATATTTACATCAAACACTATTGGGTCCATTACCCAAACCTTTGTGCTATGGGTCTTTCTTCAAGGGTTGACATCAATGACAACCAACCTTAATCAACAAGCGCTCCTCTCCAAAATTCATTTTTTGAGTGGTTTTTCCAATGGCAAAGGGCTTGTACTTCTTGCCAAGTGATTTTTCTTCTTCCAAACTATCATTTGAGGTGTCTTAAGTGTCTTCATGATGTTGTTATGGGCACGACATAGGCAAGATGGAAGCATACTTTTTTTGACACTTGCAACACTTATAGTGAATAGGCGACACTTGCAGACAAGATGCAACACTTACAACACTCATACTAACGACACTTGCGACACTATCGAAGTGAGTAATTTTGAGGTGTAACATATTGCCCCCCAAAGTATGAAGTTAGAAGATGATGATGACTGAAGTAATTTTTAGACTTTTTCGAGCAAGGGTATGGACACAGAGAAACTGGAAAAAGCTGCACACAACCATCAAACAAATATTATGACATGTTTCAAAACCGAAGGCAGGCATACCTATGCTTGAGTGATAAAGAATTCTTAGGTATGGCTTCCATCAAATACACTGCAGATCCATAATTATATTGACAAAAGTTATAGCCATTAAAGATACACTGTGGATCTATACTCCTATGACCTGAACTGATCATAGCCACAAAGAATACACTATGGATCTACGAGATGACAAGACATAGCCACGACCAATACAAAGTGGATCTATGTAACACTATATGTGTCATATTTCAAAATAACTCCTTCGCAACCTGGGCAAAGTATACATAAGAGTGAAAACTCAACCTAGGGTCTTCTTACCGATCCCAATGTAGTACGAATCTAACCATGTGAATAGATGTCATGATGTCGAACATGGCATAAACCACTTGATTACCAGTCAATGAGGTAAACCATTAACAAGTGCGAGGGAGGTCACCATTGATGTCAATGATTCCCAAGGTACTCTAGTACATTCCAACGAATGTGAATGAATGAGATGAAGTCAAACATCCGTGAAATCATTTGATCAGAGGTCAATGATTTAAACCCATTGTCGGATGTAAGGAGGCCTGCCATTGAGGCATGCAGGTACCAAGGTACTAATTGGTTTCTAATTCTAACTACAGGATAATGTATTGAAGTCAATAGGAATAGACTCGTCGAGGGAGGGCCTTGATGTATCCCCCATCAACGACACAAAAAAGACACAGAGATGTAATTGGTAGATCACATGAACATGGTTTGACACGGGTATTGAAACAATATATTTTTGATGGCTGACTCTCGAGGAATATACTTCCCTTAAACACTGAGGCACAATAGTAGAAACTTGACATGGACCAAAAAATGATAATGCAGTGGATACAGTGACTTTCGTTGGGTGACCCAAACGAGTGACAGAAACTTAGAGGATTGGCTCAGTGTAGAGGTTCAACGGATAAAAAATGTATGTAAAGACAAAGTGATCTATTCAAGGGCGACTCTAAGAGTTACTGGTAATTTTCTCAAAAACTGCTTGGCTTTCTTCCTTCAATTTCCCCCCCATCCAGATAGACGTGTACCTCTTTTTAATTTAATGAGCTCGAGGAGGGTAAAACATCCTCGATATGACTCACCTTCGGTAAGTCCCTCTTCCTTTGTTTGACGAACTAGAATAAGTAAGGATTCAATCCCATATGGGCCCTTCAATGTATGATTGTTTAACGAGTCCAGAGAAGGCAAACTCGATGGTTTTTCATATTTAGAGAGTCTGAAAACAACTTAAAGAAGACTCCAATGTTGTCCTTTTTCGTAATATTAATCTTGCGAGGCTGAAAAAGAGATAAATTATCACTCGAAAGACGCCCTTTCAAACATTTTAATGATTTGGAAAGGAAGCAAGATAACTCGGAAATATTTTCATGTTTAGAGAGTCTAAAAAGAGCTTAAATGCGACTCCAAGGGGTTCCTTTTTCATTTAACCATGCGGGTCCAAAAAAGAGATAAAATGTTACATGGTTGCATTCTCATGTATTTACGAGCATGAGAAATAACAAAGACTAAGCTCGGTATGCCTCCATATTGAAATATGGGGGATTAACTCTAGAATGATCATCAAAGGCTGGAGACATGCCCTCCAAGCTTCAATTCATTCATCGACTTTGAGGTTGTCACCAATTTCTCTACTAGACGGAGAAAAATGATAAGGGTGGATGAAATGAAGGTTCAAGAGAGGTGACTGTTTCATTTTTTAATGAGCTTGACACAAGAAAAAGAACTATACTCAGGGCTCTGAGTTCAATCCCCGTATTTTTGTTTCATTTTTTAACGAGCTTGCTACAGAGAGGAAAACTATGCTCAAGGTCTCTGTTTCATTTTTTAATGAGATTGTGACAGAGAAAAGAAACTATGCTCGTGGAATCTTCTTAATCATGGCTTCCATGAGAATAACACTCTAGAAGAACACCATGTCAAGGGACAAAACTTGGTCATGGCTTCCAAGATATCGTCATTGGATGGAAGAAAATCACTCTGGAAGGAACACATGTCGAGGGTCACGATAGGGGTAAGGTGATCAGGCTCCAATAGCCCTACCGAAGAGATCACCATGTCAACTACCAGATCCAAATCATCGGAAGTTGAAGGCATGGGAGACGATGAAAAGTCGACAGCAGGAGGGGAGATAGAGTGTATATCTACCTGAATTTCTTCACAAGGGGGAAGAAAAGAGGATCGATGATGGTTATCATCCTGAGGTAGCTCTTCAAGGATCATAATTTCCTTAATAGATTCATCAGAAGAAAAAATTGGGGAAATGTAGTCGATTGCAGGCGACAAGGAACTTAACCATGATGGCATCGAGTAACTGTCAGGTGCCAATAGATGTTGGTCATCCGTGGAGGGAGAAGTTGATTGGATAGAAACGTATGATGTTTCGACTGGACTAAGTGGCACAGTGTCACCTATTGCATCGAATTCCAATAGACTTGGTACAATCCAAGGGTCAGATGATTCCAAAGATTGATAAGTCGTAGTCGAAATCATATCGGCGGTGGAAATATGATGTGTATTTGGTGGAAGTGGTGTAGGGAAGGTACCCATGAGGCTAGAATATTTTAGTAAGCCAACACCAATGCTTTCATATGTGATCTTGTGGTCTCCCAAGAAAGGAATATTGTTGGTAGCAGGAACGCGAGCATCGATCATGCAGAAATCCAACTGATCAACAGTGACAATTTTTCCCTGATGAGGAAATTGTATACATCGAAAGACCGACGAGGCAACGACAGTCATAGCATAAAACCAACTTCTTCTAAGTAACAATTTGTTATTGAGGGGAGCATCGACTACCTCGACATCAACAATGACAATTTTTCCACCCAATTGGATGGGCAGGGACTGTAAAATCCCATGGGGATGAAAAACTTGCCCGTCGAAGGCGCGTAACATCATCGAGGATTTTTTAAGTGCAGGTGATCAACATGATAAAGACATGACACAAGTTGAGGCTCCCTCATCTAGAATAGTTTGGTGGATTTGTTGATTGTGAACAACAACATCAACTTGGAAAGCAAGTTGGTGGGAGAGGCGAAACGCATAATTCTCCAGGTTAAACATGATATGGTTGGATGACTCAGAATCAACAACACCAATAGCAGCCAAGAGAGTTCTACATTGACTAGGGTAGTGTTGTAGAGCTTCTAACGCAGACATAGCACATGGTGCTTGAGCCAAATCTTCAATAATGTTGTAGTTATGGGGGGCACACGAACTAGGATTAATGGTAGCTTTCCGGATAGTTCTCTTAGGAGGCTGTAAGATAGAGTTGAACATAGGTTTCTCAATTTGAAGTGGTCCAGATGGATGATTAATCGATGGAGGATGGTGATGAATCTGGTAAAGTACCAGTACTGTTAGAGTCTTTTCCTTTGTCAGGGTTACCTGGCATGTCATATGTCTTAGAGAGAATGGTCAAATTAATCCCATTAAACATATAAATATGTGCACTCATCGAGGCCTCATCATGAGGATGGCTAGAAATACCCCCAGGAGAGAGAGTTTGAGAAACCATGGATTGCTGCTGTGGAAAACACTGAATAAGAACAACGGCTTGTGAATTCCCTCAAAAATTTTGGCCACTTCATTGTGATGTGGATAGTCTCGAGTGTAGTGATCGTCACCACAAATGATACATGGGAATTTTAGTTTCCGTTGTGGTTTCTTTTCAATAGAAGGTGTTTGAGATTGATTTTTGGGTTGTTCATTGTTATTAGTATTTTTTGATTTATTCTTTGTCTTCTTCTTACCTCTATATTGTTGTGAAGGGGCATATTGAACTACATTCACCTCAAAGATTTGAGTTTTGGGGGAGGTAGAGGAGAGTGTGGTCAATTGGGAAGTAGATTGAGTTTTAACGGAACCAATAATACCGTCTACATGAGATGAGGATGACAACTTGGATGGATCAGTATTAGCTCAAGAAACATTCGGAAGCAAATCATACAAAGTAACAAATTGTGAATAAAACAAATATAAGTACTGATCCCGAACAATGGTTTCTTCCTCGGTGACTGCACCACCCATTGCGACATCACAAGCGATCGTGGGTAAAAGTGATTTAGTAAACCATTCCGCCAATAATATGTCAAGAATGATTACCTTGATCATCCTTCGTCATCATCTCCACTCATGAACATGGTCAGAGATATGCACAAAGTCAGTTTGACGAAGGGAGGTCAAGATTTCAGTACCCATATCGTAGAAAATAGGTAGTTGAAAGTGCGTGAGGAAAGACTTGGCAAGGGAATTGAAATCATGAAAAGAAGCACGTTGTAGTTCAATATACCACTTTGTTGCTGAGCCTGTAAGTGTTCACTGGAAAAGACGAAAACGTACAGAATCATCCATGAGGGATTTTGATGAACACCACAAAAGGAAATTCATCACATGGTTATTTTGGTCTTCTCCAGATTTTTTCGTCAAATTTTGGAATATCAGAAGGAATTTTAGCTAGAATGACTAGCCAAACCGATGAATGAAAAATAGGATCATTAGTTAATCGAGACAAGTCTGGGAGATCCAGTGTTGCAAGGAAAGGTAGTTGTCGGTTAATTTATGGATGATACTGGTGTGGCATAGGAACACCAGTAGGCCCATAAAATGGGTTAGGTGGATATTTGTAACTAGCAGGTCCTCCTACATATGGTTGTTGCTGGCCATGATAAGCAGGATTTGATGATGGATGAGAAACATTTGCATAAGCCAGTGAGTTCTGAGTATTATAAACTGGGTGGTTTACTTTACCATAAGGAGGATAAAAAAATTTCCCTTGAGGATGGTAAGGAGTATATTCCAGAGGCGGGTACACATTAGACCCATGAGGAGGATAAGGTTGTTGTCCCCAAGGATTCCAGATGATGTTTGGGATGCCGCCCGGATAAGGTTGTCCATAATATGTTCTGGAAGGAACAAGATTCGATACTCCTCCTTGTGGGTTATGATATGAATTCCCCCCAACGTGGGGTTGGGTAAAAGTGCCTCTTGAAGATACTCCCCAGGGATGTGAAGGGTTTCCAGCAAACGAAGGTTTCCCCCCTACCAGCGGTGGATTAACGACAGGGGTATGACTGGCAAAGGGAGGTTGCCCTCCAGGAGGAGCATGAAAAGGGGGTTGTCCCCAGGAGGGGTAGGACCTCCATAGAATGGTGATCCTCCAGGAGGGATACGTCCTCTATATGGTGGTTTCCCTCCAGTCCCTTTGTATTTGGTTGGCAAGGGTCTGCATTCTCGGGTGAAAATATGTCCCAACAGGATCATGCGAAACATGTGGAGCTGTAGAGTGAAAGTTCATAAAAGCGGGGGTAGGGATTGAAGTGCCTTGGGAATGAGTAGAGGTGATGAGTCCAACATTAGGATGGACTTGTACTGATGCAATAGTAGGGTTAATGACCTGATCGATGGGGTGACTCATAGTTTGACCAGATGGCCCACTTTCAATAGGAGGGTCATCAGGATTAAAGGGTTGTCGAAAGGATTAGAAATTCTCATAGAGATTGCGTCCCAATGAAGTCCTCCATATAGAACAAGAAGGTGTGGGATTTGTATCTACTACAGTGCTAGGAATAACAAGAGTCCTATACTCATCACCAAAGGTTGGTTCTGTGGATCCCATATATGTTTTGGTAAAAACTCTCTCCGGTAATCGTGGGACCTCTTCGTCTATGACGTTCCCAAGGGAGTCTAAATGAAGCAAAAGTGGTCAGAGAGGGGTTACTAGCACAGATGTAGTGTGAGGAGTGGCATTCTCAACCGTAACCAAAGCACCTTCTGAGTCATCTAACGGAGGAGCAACAACACTTCCAGCATCAGATTGATTTTCTACCTCTCCACGATAGTTGTCTTCTGGAGAGTTAGGAGGTAAGGGTTGGTAGCCTTTTGGAGGCAGCCCTTGCATCCTACGTGATCAAAAAAGACCTTTATCGTCTATAGGCTCAATTTTGGAGAATAAAAGTACACACTAAAAATCTAGGGCCAACTAACAAAAAGAAACAACATACGCTAATAAAATATAGGAATCAAAACCAAGCAAACAAAACTTCTCTCGATGATCGTACTAGTTGGTGATGAAATCCAACGTCGTGTGACCAAGTCAAGAAGGAGCTAGGATATGGTGGAATAGTTACAATGGAAACTTGCTAAATAGACTCTCACCTTGGTGCAAGCTTCCACGCAGTAATTGTGGATTTACCCTCCAAGGAGCCCGAGTGAGTTTGACCAATGTCTGTTCCAAGTATGGTGAGACTTCCCTTTACCATCACCTCATGTAAGTACTTAAGGATTATGGCAACTAAGGACACCAACTCGTAGTCAGCCCCTGGGCAGGTATAGTTGACAGTCCGATCCAAACGTATGGGAAGGATAACAAGTCCCAAATCAACTCAAGAGGCTCCTATACATAATCATGGGTATACCCTCAAGTGACCCCTAATATACGATCCGACCACTACAAATAGTTAAACCACGAAGGGACCTCGTGCATAACCCCTGTGTGAGAGGGGGGTCCCAGAAAGCCTATACGACAATTGGATTTGACTCTCCCTATCTCAGGATGCTAATGTTCATTTTGAAAAACTTTGGAGAGTTGTACTCACAACCTAATCCAAAGTGCTAATCCTAGTCTAATGTTGGTGGAAGATCCTAAAAACAAAAATGTTCTAGATAATTTTTAATTAGCGTTGATTTTATGGTTGTTCTTTACTCAAAGGGTGCATGACAATGAAACTGATGGTATGATGACTCAAATCCCAAAAAATGCACAAGAATATGATAAGAAATATTGTCTTTCGATGAATGGCTATTTAAGGGAAAGAGAGAAAGATGTTTTCACTATCAAACACTAAGATGCAATGTCCTCATACAAGTGTTTCTCAATGAAATCCATGCAATGCTAAAAATTTCATAAATGCCTTCTAATATCCAAAATATGTCCTTTTTCTTATATGTGAATGATAATCAGATGCAAGACTTCTAAATGCCAATCAGACTTTAGGATTAAACAGTCAGAAGCAAACCTCACACAAAACAAAAAAAAAACTCTCGTCGTGAAGTAGACAAGAAGGACAAAGATAACCAAATTGCAAACAAGGAACAAAAACCTCAAACAAAAAGAGAAATGATGGAAAGTTGACCTCAAAGATCAAATGAAAAGTTCACAGACCTTTGGATTTCCTCACAAAAATTTTCACTCAATTAGATAAAGGAGAAAGTTTTCACTCAATGAAGGTGAATCCTCCTGCGGACAAGTGGATTCGCTCTTGGTCTCTAAACTTCTAAGGCCAAGACAAAAAGTTCTTAACATGGACATTGACTTCCTTTTAGATCCTATTAAGCTAATGAATGAAAGAGAAGGAGAAAGATATGTACCTTATTAGCGACGTTTGTCCTTGCAAAGTCCTGGCTAAGCTTCGATCTTGAGCTCCCTGATAGATGTTGTAAGACAAACAAATATACCATGGACTTCCTACTCTACTGAGATTATCTCAATCATAGATCCATCTACTACAGACAAAATCATATGTAACAAGAACAAGTTTGAAAGAAACAAGCCAAGCATTGATTATATTAATGAGAACAAGTAAAAGTACTTACAATCCTTTGAATGAAGGTGCAACAACCTCTTCTAGTTCTCCTTTTCCAACCCCCTTGTTCAAATAATCTCCAGTGATTGCTTTGATGGAATCTCCCTCATGAGATCATAAGTTTGATGTAATTCCCAATCTCCATTGTGCCTTTCACCATGAGAAGGCCTCCTTATATAACCTTGGAGAGGTCCAACCACTTGAGAGGTCTTTGGGATAAGTTTAGGATTCCTCTCCTCCAGTCAAGGATCTCCCCTAAGATCATGCCTTGACCATCTATTCGAATCCAACTACCTTCAGGAATTGAAGGATTCTTCCCTTATTTGCCTCAACAAACCTAAAATTTGCTAAAAAGAGGGTAGAGCTCCCCCATAAGAGTGCACAGGGCACTCAAGCACTCCGCCAAAGAGGCTCATGGAGCGCCAACACTCCCTGACAGTGGGTAGGGGAGCACTCCTCTCCAAAATTCATTTTTTGAGTGGTTTTTCCAATAGCAAAGGGCTTGTACTTCTTGCCAAGTGATTTTTCTTCTTTCAAACTATCCTTTGAGGTGTCTTAAGTGTCTTCATGATGTTGTTATGGGAACAACATAGGCAATATGGAAGCATACTGTTTTTGACACTTGCAACACTTATAGTCAAGATGCAACACTTGCAGACAAGAAGTGACACTTACAACACTCGTAACGACGACACTTGCGACACTATCAAAGTGATTAATTTTGAGGTGTAACAGATTACCCCCCAAAGTATGAAGTTAGAAGAGGATGATGACTGAAGTACTTTGTAGAATTTTTCAAGCAAGGGTATGGATGCAGAGAAACTGGAAAAAGCTGCACACAACCATAAAAAAAATATTATAACATGTTTGAAAACCTAAGGCAGGCATACCTATGCTTGAGTGATAAAGACTTCTTAGGTATGGTTTCCATCAAATACACTGCGGATCCATAATTATATTGACAAAAGGTATAGCCACTTAATATACACTGTGGATCTATACTCCTATGACTTGAACTAATTGTAGCCACAAAGAATACACTGTGGATATACAAGATGACAAGACATAGCCACGACCAATACAAAGTGCATCTATGTAACAGTATATGTGTAATAGTTCAAAATAATTCCTTCGCAACCTGGGGAAAGTATACATAAGAGTGAAAACTCAACCCAAGGTCTTCTTACCGATCTTGATGTAGTATGAATCTAACCATGTGAATAGATGTATTGATGTCGAACATGGCAGAAACCACTTGATTACCAGTCAATGAGGTAAACCGTTAAAAAGCACGAGGGAGGTCACCATTCATGTCAATGATTCTCAAGGTACTCTAGTACATTCCAACGAATGTGAATGAATGATCTGAAGTTGAACATCCATGAAATCATCTGATCATAGGTCAATGATTTAAACCCACTTTTGGACGCGAGGAGGCCTGCCATTGAGGCATACAGGTCCCAAGGTACTAAATGGTTTCTATGTCTAACCCTAGATAATGTGTTGAAGTTGACAAGAATAGACTCGTCGAGGGAGGGGCTTGATGTATCCCCCATCATCGACATGAAACAGACACAGAGATGTAATTGGTATATCACATGAACATGGACTGACACGGGTATTGAAATAATACATTTGTGATGGCTAACTCTCGAGGCAGATACTTCCCTTGAACACTGAGGCACAACAGCAGAATCTTGACATGGACCAAAACACGATAATGCAGTGGATACGGTGACTTTCGTCGGGTGAACCAAAGGAGTAACAAAAACTTAGAGGATTGGCTCAGTGTAGAGGTTCAACAGATAAAAAATGTATGCAAAGACAAAGTGTCATGTTCAAGGGAGACTCTAAGATTTACTGGTAATGTTCTCAAAAACTGCTTGGCTTTCTTCCTTCAATATTTTCCCCCATCCAGATAGACGAGTGCCTCTTTTTAATTTAACTAGCTCGAGGAGGGTAAAACATGCTCGATATGACTCACCTTTGGTAAGTGCCTCTTCCTTTGTTTAACGAACTGGAAGAAGTAAGGGTTTGATCCCATATGGGCCCTTCAATGTATGATTGTTTAACAAGTCCAGAGAAGGTAAACTCGATGGTTTTTCATATTTAGAGAGTCTAAAAACAACTTAAAGACGACTCCGATGTTGTCCTTTTTCATAATATTAGTCTTGCAAGTCTGAAAAAGAGATAAATTATCACTCAAAAGATTCCCTTTCAAACCTTTTAAGGAGTGGGAAAGGAAGCAAGATCACTCGACAATATTTTCATGTTTAGAGAGTCTGAAAAGAGATTAAAGACGACTCCAAGGGGTTCCTTTTTCGTTTAACTATGTGGGTCCAAAAAGGAGATAAAATATTACTTGGTTGCAATCTCATCTATTTACGTGCACGACAAATAACAAAGACTAAGCTCGGTATGCCCCCAGCTTGAAAGTTGGAGGATTAACTCCAGAATGATCATCAAAGGCTAGAGACATGCCCTCCAAGCTTCAATTCATTCACTGGTTTTGAGGTTGTCACCAATTTCTCTACTAGATGGAGAAAAATGATAAGGGTGGATGAAATGAAGGTTCAAGAGAGGTGATTGTTTCATTTTTTAACGAGCTTGACACAGGAAAAAGAACTATGCTCAGGGCTCCGAGTTCAATCCCCAGATTTTTGTTTCATTTTTTAACAAGATTGCTACAGAGAGGAAAACTATGCTCAAGGCCTCTGTTTCATTTTTTAACGAGCTTGCGACAGAGAAAATAAACTATGCTCATGGACTCTTCTTGATCATGGCTTCCAAGAGAATAACGTTTTGGAAGAAAACCATGTCAAGGGACAAAACTCGTTCATGGCTTCCAAGAGATATTCACTGGATGGAAGAAAAAAACTTTGGAAGGAACACATGTCGAGGGTCATGACAGGGGTAAGGATATTAGGCTCCAATAGCCCCACCAAAGAGATCACCATGTCAACTACCAGATCCAAATCATCGGAAGTTGAAGGCATGGGAGATGATGGAAAATCGACAGGAGGAGGGGACATAGAGTGTATATCTTCCTGAATTTCTTCATGAGGGGGAAGAAAAGAGGATCTATGATGGTTATCATCCCGAGGTATCTCGTCAAGGCTCAGTATTTCCTTAATAGATTCATCAGAAGAAAAAATTGGGGAAATGTAGTCGATTGCAGGCGACAAGGAACTTAACCATGATGGCATCGAGTAATTTTCGAGTGCCAATAGATGTTGGTCATCTGATGAGGGAGAAGTGGATTGGATAGAAATGTATGATTTTTTGGCTAGACTAAGTGGCATGGTGTCACCTATTGCATCAAATTCCAGCAGACTCGATACAATTCAAGGGTCAGATGATTCCAAAGCTTGATAAGTCGCGGTTGAAATCATATCGACGGTGGAAATATGATGTGTATTTGGTGGAAGTGGTGTAGGGAAGGTACCCATGAGGCTAGAATATTTTAGCAAGACAACACCAATGCTTTCATACGTGATCTTGTGGTCTCCCAAGAAAGGAATATTGTTGGTAGCGGGACCGCAAGCATCGATCGTGCAAAAATCCAACCGATCAACAGTGACAATTTTTCCCTGATGAGGAAATTGTACACATCGAAAGACCAACGAGGCAATGACATTCATATCATAAAACCAAATTCTTCCAAGTAACAAGTTGTAATCGAGGGGAGCATTGACTACCTCAACATCAATAGGGATAGTTTTTCCACCCAATTGGATGGGAAGGGACTGTAAAAGCCCATGGGGATGATAACCTTGCCCGTCAAAGGCATGTAACATCATCGGGGATTTGTTAAGTGCGGGTGATTTTAAACCTTTCCAACACACTAAAGACATGACACAAGTTGAGGCTCCCTCATCCAGAATAGTTCAGTGGATTTTTTTATTGTGAACAACAACATCAACTTGTAAAGCAAGTTGGTGGGAGAGTCAAGACACATAATTGTCCAGGTTAAACATGATATGATTGGAGGAATCAGGATCAACAACAACAATAGCAACCAAGAGATTTCTACGTTGACTGGGGCAGTGTTGTAGAACTTCTAACGCAAACATATCATATGGTGCTTAAGCCAAATCTTCAACAATGTTGTAGTTCTAGGCGGCACATGAACTAGGATTAAAGGTAGTTGTTTGGATAGTTCTGTTAGGAGGGCATAAGATAGAATCGAACGTAGGTTTATCAATCTAAATTGGTCCAGACAGAGAATTAACCAATGCACGACTAATGGAGGATGGTGATGGATCCGATAAAGTACCGGTATTGTTAGTGTCTTTTCCTTTGTCAGGGTTACCTGGCGTGTCGTATGTCTTAGAGAGAGTGGTCAAATTAATCCCATTAAACATATAAATATGTGCACTCGTCGAGGCCTCATCACAAGGATGGATAGAACTGCCCCCAAGAGAGGGGGTTTGAGAAACGATGGATTGCTACTATGGAAAAGGCTAAGTAAGAACATCGGGTTGTGAATTTCCTTGGAAAATTTTGGCCACTTCATTGCGATGTGGACAGTCTCGAGTGTAGTGATCGTCACCACAAATGATACACTGGAATTTCAGTTTCCGTTGTGGTTTCTTTTCGATAGCAGGTGTTTGAGATTGATTTTTGGGTTGTTCATTGTTATTAGTATTTTTTTATTTATTCTTTGTCTTCTTATAACCTCCAGATTGTTGTGAAGGGGCAGATTGAACTGCATTCACCTCAGAGATTTGAGTTTGGGGGGAGGTAGAGGAGAGTGTGGTCAATTGGGAAGTAGATTGAGTTTTGATGGAACCGATAACACCGTCCGCATGAGATGAGGATGACGGCTTGGATGGATCGGTATTATCTCGAGCCGCATTCGGAAGCAAATCATACAAAGTACCAAATTCTGAATAAACCAAATCTATGTACTGAGCCCGAGCAATGGTTTCTTCCTCGGTGACCGTACCACCCATAGCGACATCACAAGCGATCGGGGGTAAAAGTGATTTAGTAAATCATTCTTCCAATAATATGTCAGGAATGATTACCTTGATCATCCTTCGTCATCGTCTCCACTCATGAATATGGTCAGAGATATGCACAGAGTCAGTTTGATGAAGGGAGTTCAAGGGTTGAGTACCCATCTCATAGCGAATAGGTAGTTGAAAGTGTGTGAGGAAAGACATGGTAAGGGAATTGAAATCATGAAAAGTAGCACGTGGTAGTTCAAGATACCACTTTGTTGCTGAGCCTGTAAGTGTTCGCTGGAAAAGACGCAAACGTACAGAATCATCCATGAGGGAGTTTGATGAACACCACAAATGGAAATTCATCACATGGTTATTTGGGTCTTCTCTAGATTTTCCGTCAGATTTTGGAATATCAGAAGGAAGTTTAGCTAGAATGACTGGCCAAACCGGTGAATGAAAAATAGGATCATTAGTTAACCGAGACAAGTCTGGGAGATCCATTGTTGCAAGGAAAGGTCGTTGTTGGTTAATTTGTGGATGATACTAGTGTGGCATAGGAACACCAATAGGACCGTAAGATGGGCTAGGTGGATAGTTGTAACCAGTAGGTCCTCCTACATACGGTTGTTGCTGGCCAGGATAAGTAGGATTTGATGATGGATGAGAAACATTTGCATAACCCGGTGGGTTCTGAGCATTATACTCCAGGTGATTTTCTTTCCCATAAGGAGGATAAACATTTTTCCCTTGAGGATGGTAAGGAGTAGATCTCGAAGGTGGGTACACATTAGACCCATGAGTAGGATAAGGTTGTTGTCCCTGAGGACTCCAGATGGTGTTTGGGACACCGCCCATATAAGGTTGTCCATAATATGTTCCGGAAGGAACAGGATTCAATAATCCTCCTTTTGGTTTATGATATGAATGCCCCCCAATGTGGGGTTGGGTAAAAGTGCCTCTTGAAGATACTCCCCAAGGTTTTGAAGGTTTTCTAGCAAACGAAGGTTTCCCCCCTGCCAACGGTGGATTAACGATCGAGGTATGACTGGCAAAGGGAGGTTTCCCTCCAAGAGGAGCATGAAAAGGGGGTTGTCCTCGGGAGGGGTAGGCCCTCCATAGAATGGTGGTCCTCCAAGAGGGATAGGTCCACTAGATTGTGGTTTTCCTCTAGTCAATTGTATTTGGTTGGCAAGGGTTTGCATTCTTGGGTGAAAATATGTCCCAGCAGGATGGTGCTGAACGTGTGGAGCTGTAGAGTGAATGTTCGTAAAAGCAGGGGTAGGGATTGAAGTGCCTTGGGAATGAGTAGAGTTGATGAGTCCAGCACTAGGATGGACTTGTGCTGATGCAACAGTAGGGTTAATGACTTGATCGATGGGGTGATTCATAGTTTGACCAGATGGCCCACTTTCAACAGGAGGGTCATTGAGATTAAAGGGTTGTCGAAAGAATTTGAAATTCTCATACAGATCGTGTCCCGATGAATTCCTCCATAGAGAATGAGCAGGTGTGGAATATGTATCTACTATAGTGATAGGAAGAACAGGAATCCTATACTCATCACCAAAGGTTGGTTCTATGGATCCCATATATGTTTTGGTAAAAAATCTCTCCAGTAATCATGGGACCTATTCGTCTATGACGTTCCCAAGGGATTCTAAACAAAGAAAAAGTGGTTCGAGAGGGGTTACCGACACAGATGTAGTGTGAGGAATGGGATTCTCAATCATAACCAAAGTGCCTTCTTAGTTATCTAATGGAGGAGCAACAACACATCCAGCATCAGATTGATTTTCTACCTCTCCACGGTATTTTTCTTCTAGAGGGTTAGGAGGTAAGGGTTGATAACCTTTCGGAGGCATCCCTTGCATCCTACGTGATCAGCGAAGACCTCTATTGTCTATAGGCTCAATTTTGGAGAATAACAGTACACGCTAAAAATCTAGGTCCAACTAACAAAAAGAAACAACATACGCTAATAAAATACAGGAATAAAAACCAAGCAAACAAGACTTCTCTCGATGATCATACTAGTTGGTGATGAAATCCAACTTCATGTGACCAAGTCAAGAAGGGGCTAGGATATGGTTGAACAGTTACAATGGCAACCTACTTAACAGACTCTCACCTTGGTGCAAGCTTCCACAGTAATTGTGGATTTACCCTCCAAGGAGCCCGAGTGAGTTTTACCAATGTCTGTTCCAGGTACGGAGAGACTTCCCTTTACCGTCACCTCATGTAAGTACTTAAGGATTATGGAAACTAAGGACACCAACTCACAGTCAGCCCCTAGATGGTGTAACATACCCACTACCTAAAATCAAACTTTTTTGTTGATTTCTTAATAATGAGAATCCCCGAAGATCACAACAGCGAAATGCCAAACCCGATCCATAGGTCCTTAATTCCCTGTCACAGCCTCTTCTTCACCCGTTTGTGACATTTCCCCGATTTAGTTTTGGGGTTTTGGGCTTCAAAATCCCGATGTGCTCCAACTCCCATTATCCCTCCAGGCTAGACTCCTGGCCCACATGACCACTATCTCACAAGACCGCAGCCTAGTCTCCCATCGGGGTTTTGAACATCGCAATGTTGAAATGCATAAACATTTTGTCCTCGGAATCCCCGATATCCTGATATGATGTCAGCTTCCACTAGTCCCCTGGGCTAGACCTTTTGGTCCACACAACCTCCCTCTATATGACCGCAGTCATACCACCTATCAGGGCTTCGGGGTTTCAAATGTTGAAATGCATTTGCCCACGGAATTGTTGATCCCTCGAATACTGATTCTCCGCTATGCTGACAGCTGGCCCTCAATGGCAGTTTCCTCCTTATCGGAGTTTCAGACTTCAAGATTCCAAATTTCATAAACACCTTGTCACTGGGATTCCCGATATCCCGATGACCCAAATGTCGATAGATGACTTCCTATCGGGACTTTCCCCAATGGCTCCGATTGTTGCCGCGTGTCCTCCTCTGATGGACGGTCCTGGTTAACTCTCGAGATTTCGCGACTTCTGATGTCCTAGACGCCTCGCCCCTAGGACTCGCGAAATTTCAGACTCCGACTCCCTTCAGATCTTCGACACGCATCCCAAGTGAATGGATGGTTTAGATCATTCCTCGCATTTTTGAGACTTCTGATGTCCCGACTTTCACGACCTCAGGAACTCCGATTTCCTGAATGTCTAGTGCCCGAATCTCCGGAATGGACAATTGCGTGACACATGTCCTCTCTCAGATGGACGGCCCAGATTTGTGTCGGGGTTTTCAAGGTGGACTTACCCGGTCTCTTGTCCATAGGAATGTCGATATCCCGACTCCCGATGCCTCGATCTCTGCCACGTGTCTCCACTAACGGACGGTCCAGATCGTTTTTGGGTAATTTCCCATGGAAATTCCCAATCTCATGTCATCGAGACTTTCAATTTCCTGATATGTGAAACCCCAATGAGCCAACCCTCCTTTCGGGATTTTTCCTTCTGTTCATGAGCTTAACCCTCGCGCAACTTCTGTCAGCTCCGATGACTGACGGGTATTTTCTCAAGATCTGACGGCTCAGATCTGTCCCACCTCGCACATTCATCCACTACTTCGTGGATGTGGAAAGATCAACAATCCAAATGTTCTCATGGACCTT
>JZKD02S0892761.1:124243-150931 GCA_000966675.3 Picea glauca | reverse complement strand
TTTTAAGAGGGTCATTCCTCCTCGTACAGGGTTATTAAGACTTGCACATTCAAGTCCTTTTTCCAGGTTCTTGGTAAACCTTTCCAAGGAGGGAATCTCTGCAAAGAGATCTATTTCGGGGCTTTCCTAGAGACAGACAAAGGGAAACAAACTCTCGAGGATGGACTGGAAGTCTGACTTGGTTCAACTCATGCATAATTAAATTCATTTATCAACATAAGCCATGCATGGTCTTTCTATTATAAGCATATATCTAACATTTCTTATCAAAACACTGCACAAACATTCTTATACTGTAATCGTTCACAATTTCACAGTTTATGAGCATATATGTCAGGATATGAATTTCAAGGTGCAATATGAAAAACACTTATCAGAAGTAACATATGAAGTGGGTGATACTGCTGAGAGGGGTGCTCGTTTCCACCCAACTGTAGGCGTAGTGACTCCCAGTGGATTTACCACTAGCCACCCCCGAGCTGAGACCATGATGCTGTGAGACTGTGTCTCTCCATCTGCCAGTGACCAGGAGCGGAGTTTGCAATCCTTCCTCTCTGCTATCACTCACTCTGTGTAATTCTAGAGTTCCCCTTGCCTCTCTCCCCCCCAATCACTTCTACCCCACGCCTTATCCTCTTGCTAGGTTGTGTGTGGCATGATTACCCTCGTGATGATCAGGTCTGACGGCTCTACGGATGGGTGGTTCACCTCCCCATCCCTCATTAAGCCCTCAACCTACCAACCTACGAGACATTTAATTCAGGGCCAACGAGCCACTTTTGGTTCTCCAGGCCAGTGGAGTCCAAATACGGTAATTAATTCTCAGTGGAAGTTAACGCCACCTTTTCAGGTGCCTTCCACCGCCATCGTGGTCTCTTTTTTGCACATCCCCTCTCAGCGGTCCTGCAATAAATTCAAAATATTATTCACATTCATTGACCTTTTCCTCAAGGTCCATTCACATCATACATTCTCATTTTCATCATGCTTTAGCATGGTAATTCCTATATTAGGATTAATTACAAATTTGGGGGAAATAGGGTATTACAGGCGGGTATAGTCGACAATCCGATCCGAACGTATGGGCAGGATAACAAGTCCGAAATCAACTCAAGAGGCTCCCACACATAATCGTGGGTATACCCTCAAGTGACCCCTAATATACGATCTAACCACTACAAACAGTTAAACCACAGAGGGATAATCTCTGTAATTCACCCGAATGCGACCTCGTGCGTAACCCCTGTGTGAGAGGGGGGTCCCAGAAATCCTATACAACAATTGAATTTGACTCTCCCTATCTCAGGATGCTAATGTTCATTTTGAAAAACTTTGGAGAGTTGTACTCACAACCTAATCCAAAGTGCTAATCCTAGTCTAATGTTGGTGTAAGATCCTAAAAACAAAAATGTTCTAGATAATTTTTAATTAACGTTGATTTTATGGATGTTCTTTACTCAAAGGGTGCATGACAATGAAACTGATGGTATGATGACTCAAATCCCAAAAAATGCACAAGAAGATGATAAGAAATCTTGTCTTTCAATGAATGTCTACTTAAGGGAAAGAGAGAAAGATGTTTTCACTATCAAACACTAATGTGCAATGTCCTCATACAAGTGTTTCTCAATGAAATCCAATGCAATGCTAAAAATTTCAGAAATTTCTTCTAATATCCAAACCAATCACTAAAATATGTCCTTTTTCTTATATGTGAATGATAATCAGATGCAATACTTCTAAATGCCAATCAAACTTCAGGATTAAACAGTCAGAAGAAAACCTCACACAAAACAAAAAACACACTCTCATCGTGAAGTAGACAAGAAGGACAAAGGTAACCAAATTGAAAACAAGGAACAAAAACCTCAAAAAAAAATATAAATGATGGAAAGTTGACCTCAAAGATCGAATGAAAAGTTCACATACCTTTGGATTTCCTCACAAAAGTTTTCACTCAATCAGATAAAGGAGAAAGTTTTTACTCAATGAAGGTGAATCCTCCTGTGGACAAGCGGATTCCCTCTTGGTCTCTAGACTTCTAAGGCCAAGATAGAAAGTGCCTAACAAGGACACTGACTTCCTTTTAGATCCTATCAAGCTAATGAATGAAAGAGAAGGAGAAAGATATGTACCTTATTAGCAACGTTTATCCTTGCAAAGTCCTGGCTGAGCTTCGATCATGAGCTCCTTGATAGATCCTGTAAGATAAACAAAGATACCATGGACTTCCTACTCTACTAAGATTAGCTCAATCATAGATCCATCTACTGGAGACAAACTCATATGGAACAAGCACAAGTTTGAAATAAATAGGCCAAGCATTGATTATATTAATGAGAACAAGTAAAAGTACTTACAATCATTTGAATGAAGGTGCAACAACCTCTTCCATTTCTCCTTGTCCAACCCCCTTGCTCAAATAATATCCATTGATTTCTTTGATGGCATATCCCTCATGAGATCATAAGTTTGATGTAATTCCCAATCTCCATTGTGCCTTTCACCATGAGAAGGCCTCCTTATATAACCTTGGAGAGGTCCAACCACTTGAGATATCTTTGGGATAAGTTGAGGATTCCTCTCCTTCAGTTGAGGATCTCCCCTAAGATCATTCCTTTACCATCTATTTGAATCCAACTACCTTCTGGAATTGACGGATTCTTCCCTTATTTGCCTCAACAAACCCAAAATTTGCTAAAAAGAGGGTAGTGCTCCCCCATAAGGGTGTATAGGGTGCTCAAGCACTCCCCCAAAGAGGCTCAGGGAGTGCCAACACTCCCTGACAATGGGTAGGGGAGCACTCCTCTCCAAAAATCATTTTTTGAGTGGTTTTTCCAATGGCAAAGGGCTTGTACTTCTTGCCAAGTGATTTTTCTTCTTCCAAACTATCCTTTGAGGTGTCTTAAGTGTCTTCATGATGTATTTATGGGAAGGACATAGGCAATATGGAAGCATACTATTTTTGACACTTGCAACACTTATAGTCAAGTTGTGACACTTGTGGACAAGATGTGACACTTACAACACTCGTAATGACAACACTTGCGACACTATCGAAGTGAGTAATTTTGAGGTGTAACAATGGACGACATGCAAAGTCAAGAGTTCTGAGGAATGGCCAACACATGTTGATAGACTTCCTTTGAACAAGAGCATGAGACATGTGGTAGAATCCGGTAGCATAGAATTAATGATGTAATTATTTGATGCATGATGCACCAACAATGTTCTCTATAGGGACTAGAAGAGTAACCAGTCAGTAGAGAAAAACCTTGTAATGAGATCAGCTTCCTAAGGACATGCTAAACCCAAAATTATGATGACACAAGGACTCAATAATTTTGTGCTCTGTTCAAAGGAGACACGACTGCTGCCAATTATAATATAGTACTCCCTTCCCACCTGTATTTTTTTGTTTTTCAATAACAAATGAATGTTATGATACAGAGGAGGAAACAAGTGTCGCAAGTAAGCAAAACTAGTTCCAGCAGTGGAATGTACCTATGATCAATGCAAGGAAATGCATGCAGAAGATGGACACTCAGGGTGATGTTCCCTCCAGGGTATAGGGTGTCAAATTGTGAAGGATATAAACAAGGCTCTGCTTGGTTGAGGATGCAAAAATTTCTTAGGCAACAGTTTATAATGCAAAGCGAGAACTGACTAAAGTCTCAATACTGTAAACAAGGGCATGAGATGCATTCACAACTTAACGCCAAAAAATGTCCTTTTTTATGTCTTTTAGTCTACTTGGTGTGAAAAAGGGATAAACTTGTGCCAAATAGATGCCTTTTCAAATCCAATTTACGAGTGTGAAAAAGACAAGTTCACTCGGCAATCTTTTCTATTTTTGGTAACGAGTTGGAAAAGAGCTTAACTAAGACTCGTGACCTTTCAAATCCAATTTAATGAGTGTGAAAGGGACAAATCACTCGACAATCTTTTCATTTTTTAGACGAGTCGGAAAAGAGCTTAACTAAGACTCGTTTTGGGAGTCCTAATCAACAGGTAAAGGGGGAGGCCAAGGCTCCCATACTGGTCTTCTGCAGAAGGTCAGTATCTTATGGATAGCTAACAAAAACTTGGGAAAACCCAAAGCTCTTCAAGTCGAGGAGGATAAAGTGATAACAGAGTATATAGTATCCGTGATGGTTTGAATATTGTCTCTTAATGGAAAAGACATATGTGGGGGTATGGGATACCCCATCAGGTCATCCCAATCGAAGGGAACCTCATGAGGACTTGGAGGGAGAGAATGCAAGGGAATAATAAATCTCTCTCATTCAGAAGGAGTAGGATTAGGAATTTTGACGACATGACTGAAGGTTGCATTTCCCTTTACAAGCAGAGTGGGATCGACCAAAGATTGGAATTGTATGACCCCGTCTTCAATTCTAGGTTGAAGAGGATGCATGGAAACATAGATAGGGGAAACATTACCCTCGACAATGGGGGTGAGGTCGGGAGAAGAAAGAAATGTATCAATCAAAGGAGAGACAGGGTGTGGGGAAACCACATATGTCTCAGAATATGATAGGCCCTTGGGAGAGCTCCATGCTTCTACTATCTCGGCAGTAGACAGACACAAATGAGTAAGGTGAATTCCTTCACAAGTATTGCAAAGGAATTTAGGCTTATGTCTAAGACGTCTAGGCTTCTCGATGCCCCAAACATTGTTTACAATGGCTGGTGGCACGCTCTCGTCATGACTGGTAGAGGTAAGAGAGTCTTCTCCTATATGATGAATAGAGGTTGGAGATGCGACACGACTATGATTCAGGGTGAATAGGATGGTGCCCCAAACATAATTGGCATAGGTTAGGTGCAAGTTGTCGACATAATTTGTAGAAAATGTTGACCCATCTCTGATGTGACTGGCAGAGGTCGGTGATGGAGCACCAGTATGAATGACAGTGACTGGGCTAGTGGTAGATTGTGGAATCTGATGCCAAGGTCCAGGGAAATATTTGTTTTGAAACATTGCAGACCAGGAAGGATCCTGGTGTACCCCCTGTCCCTACCCAGAAAGGTGGTGTCTTATGCCAAAATGGTCCGAAGAGGTTTGGATGGGCATCATCACAGAGGTCTGTGAAGAGATTGAGGTAGGATAAGAATTATTTGAGTGATGATATATGTTTCCCCCTTGTGAAGGGGTCCTGTAAAGAGGGTAGCCCGAACCGTAAAATTGATTCTCCCCATATGAAATACCTGGGGGTACTTGGGGACCTTTCATGGAAAAAGTGTTCGAAGGAGCCGACATGGCAGATGAAAGATATATGTCTGGGGTGTAATAAGTAGGATAATCACCCATATAAGAACTAGATCCTGGAAGAGCATGGCTAACATTGGATCCATAAGGGGGAAGGTTCCAACCTCCTATGGGGACATGACTCATATCAAATGAATAAGTAGGCATCAGAGCCATGGTTCCCCCTAATCCAATGCTAGGATTCACATACATAGTCCAGGGAGAGGATTCCACAGGTGAAGGCATATCAACAGAAAAATTACTAGAGACCCAAAGCGCGGACTGAGTGTTGTATTTATGCATACCATTGTAAAAAGCGAAAGGATCCATCCCCATGAAATGAGTAGGCATCATGGGATGGGTAGCAATAAATGAGGGAGCAAAAGAAACTCCACTATCCATGATGATGAAACCCAAAAGGACTCCTAAGGCCAACTAGTATTCAAAGAGCATACCAAAATTAAAACGACCAATATGCATGCAAACAAGCTAAAGTGGTTGAGTGGCCTCCCTCGCTAAAGAAGTTATGTCTCATCCAAGAGGGACCTGAGACTCCCCGCTAAAGTTTGGAGGTAATAGAATCATTTATAGGGGCCCTCGTGGGATTAACAACCAGTCGATCAGATCCCCTTGAAGAGGTAATCCTCCATAAAGGTTGTGTGTTGTCTTACCCCTATCTGACCCAGGGTACAAGCAGAATAACCCCTACAAGTAACCTATGAGATACCTAAGTCAAGAAACTAATAAACCATTGTATAACCAATGCACAGGAGAGCAATTATGGATTACTGTAAGGGCAGGGTAGAAAAGCCCGAAACCTTGAAAGCACCACCTCTCACAGAGGTATGGGTACTAGCAAGATCCCCAAATACGAATAAATGCATAGAAATATCTTTGACGCTAGGCGAGTATCCAAGGGTTATCCATTCAACTAATTTCGCGTGACCTCGTGATTAACTCTGGTGTGAGCGGAGCCTCTTGATCTTACCAATTATATAATGGAATTCTCAACTCCCTGTCTCAAACACATATGTTGATTTAATTGCCTTGGAGAAGTTTACTCACAAAATCTAATTCCAAGGCACTAAATCCTAGACTAGTTTGTGCACCCTAAAAATAAAATTGTGACTAATCAATTTTAGTTTAAAGCATAAATTTCATTGGCCGTGATTACTCAAAAGGGTATGGAAGTGAAACTCGTGATATTTATGACTCTACAAGAAAATATATATAAACATAATGCAAAGTCTAATTTTAATTTTTCAATGAATGATATGCATATAAAAATAGTGGAATTTTCAATTTCAACTCTGCAATTCAGAAGTAAAATGCAATCTTTCACTAAATGCACTAAGCTAATGATAAAGATTCAGAAGACAAAAATGCCAAGCAATGTAAAATGGCTATTTTTTTTGTATTTTCAATATATTAAAGAGAAAATGCATGGACTGAAAAGAAATCCTGATATAGAAATTCTATTATGTATAAACGAAATGACTCATGCAGAATACCAAGAAGCCAAGAAACAACCCAGTTCAAGGACAAATAAAAAATGAAAAATGATGAGAAATACTACACCCAAAAATTCAACTCCAAATAGCTTCCTGTCAACCTAGAGAAGCTCAACAGGCACTACAAAGACCTAAGAAGGCTCAGCAATCATCAAATACCACCCATCAACAACCAAACCAAGCAACCAAGCAAGGAAATAAGGTGTACATGATTGTTCAGAGAAACATATTGTATATATGCAGCTCACAGTGAGACAACACGCATGTGTACGCAACTGTCAAGGAAATAGGGCATGTGCAGGCTCGAAAACAAGGCCAGGAAAGGGTAAAAAGGATGAAAACGTAGACCCAGAGTGAACAGAATCTATTAAGAAGTGATACGATAAGAAACACATAAGAAAAAGAGAAATGCAAGGAGAAAAAGTACTTCAACCCTTAGAAAGAAGATCTCTCCCCAGCGGAGTCGCCAATTCGATTACGAGGGAAAAACTCTCTATGGCCATGGTAAACCACAAAAGACAGGTATGACTGTAGAAATCTACTCAATTCCAACATATGCTATATAAACCAATCTGCAAGCGAGATAAGAAATAATCC
The DNA here is from genome assembly GCA_000966675.3 of Picea glauca. Lineage (NCBI taxonomy): Eukaryota > Viridiplantae > Streptophyta > Pinopsida > Pinales > Pinaceae > Picea > Picea glauca. The sequence goes on along the minus strand of JZKD02S0892761.1, from coordinate 143,572 downwards.
TACCTCGTTCCAAAATTCGATGATGTTCCGTTGTTGAGTACTTTGACCCAAAGCTTTGTACCTGCAACAAGTTCTCAACAAACAAGCAGAGCAAGTATATAGTGATAATATAAAGGGTTTATCACATTAGATAGCATAATCCATTAATAAAAATTACGAATATTCCCATGGATAATAATCATATATTTGCACGATACCAATTGGATGGGAAAGGAGTATTTCTATTAATAAATGATCAGCAGAATCGAAAACATTACAGACTCTCGTTTCGGCACGGTTCGAAACCAAGAAACCAAGTTCCTTCCAACTGGGCCTCCACCACTTCAATCCTCCACCAAAGGAAATCTCATAGAAAAGAGACAATGAGGTTCTCTCAACAATACGGAAAAATCTTGGGGGCTAAACACTGTGTTCAGACTTGAGTGACAAAAGGATGCAGACTCAATATGAAGTAATTTCTCCAGAGTAACTTTGCTCTCAAATTTGAATGCTTTCTCTTCTTTTCCATAGCTTGGAATTGTGTTCTTATAGCCTTCAAAATGTAACTGAAGGGCAGAGTTGGAACATTTCCAGTATATGGAAGGCCAAGGATCAGAGATATCTTGTCGTGACATGGAAACCCGACTTCATTTTTGTATTTTATGGCACAAATCCCTATGTACACGGGTTGTAGTGGATCAACCTGTGTATACGCATGTTGTATAGTAGATAGGGCACGTATATGTGGAAAAATATGTATTTTTATCTATGGATTCATCAAAAATGGATGACAAGTTTGCATGGGGAAATGGAGAAAGGCCCTCTGTGCAAGATAGAAATGGTGAGGCAAATCTTGTTGTAACAGCGAGGTGTGCAGATCTCCTGTCCTCTGTGGAGTAAGATATCAGGACTCTGTAAATGTAGAATACTGACAGAAAGAAATAAAGAAGAATATTTGGTGGATGTAGCCCTAGGGTGGGGGTGAACCATGTATATCATGTGTTTCTATGCTTGTGTGATGTATTGATGTGTTTATGTGTTTACTTGCTTAAGTTCTTTGATATAGATAAATGATAGATAGATATTTTAATTCTTTGTGATGAATAATGTGAATAAATGCTAGATATGATCTATGTTGGTATGCTTAGTACTTGAATCTATAGGATCTGTATAAATACTGCGTTGATCTGTTGTTAGGACTTAGCTACGTTGTAAATGAAGGTTGAATATTAACGAACTGTAACTGTTAAGTGCTTTGTTAAGGTGTTGTAATCACAGATCTGTGTCCCAACTAAGGTTTCAGACACTAGATTCCTACAACCACCCCTACCTATACCTTAGTTGAGACTTCATCTACTTCGCAGGTGTTGCCGAAAGGGCCGGTAGTTAGGGTTTTGTTGGTGCATTGTTGTAGTGTTGAACCCTGGGTCTACCGCTGTGCCAACAAATAGTTCTGTTGTTGGGACCTGAAACTATGATTGTTGGGAACTGAAGGAAATAAATAAATCTTTGTGCGTATATCTGTTGCCTTAGTGTGCAGTATTCTACTTGACCTATAAATCTCTATGCTAAGAAGAGAAGTCAGATCTAAAGAAAAGAGGTAAGATCTGGAAGCTTTGTGCTCTAATAAAGGTAGGAATAGTGAAAATTTTTAGATCTGGAAGCTTTAAAGGTAAGAATAGTGAAAATTTTTAGATCTGGAAGCTTTGTGCTCTGCTGGAGGTAAGATTAGTGGAAATTTTTGTTTCAAGAGTATGGATCTAGGTATGTTTGATAAACGTTATGCTAGTCTAAAAACTAGGGCACAACTAGAAGAGAGAAGGTTTGATATGAGTAGATCTGATAGAAATAATGAAAGATATGTTATTTCTATGCATAGAAAGAATTTTTGGACTAACAAATGGATGCAGGATCCTAGAAAGAATTTTTTGCAAGTTAGATACTATGATTCGAGTGCGCAATACAGTAAAGGTTGGGGATAATTTAAGAAAAAGAGAGGATTAACCCTTTGTTACAGTTGCAGAAGACCGAGATATCTTGCTAAGGAATTCCCTGGAAGAAGACCTAGTTGTCTTTGTTGTAAAGCTATGGACCATGAAGTTTTAGATTGCCCTAGAATGATTTCTAAGCTTGAGAGAATGAATATGAGACAAGAAAACCTTGAGGAAGGTCATGAAACTGAGACCATGGCAGAACCCCAGACAAAATCAGAGATTGCATTACTGCAAATGAAAGAAACCCTAGATGATCATAGAGATATCAACTTACCATAGATCTTCAAAGAAAAAGAATGCATAGAAGAAAGAATAGGAGACTTCGACATAGACTGTGTTCAGGATGAGGAAACACAGGTAAATATCATGACAAAAATAACTTGGGAAGATTTAGGAAAGCCTGATATGACTCCTTCATTGGGAGAAATAGGACTATTCAGGGGAAAGATGATAACCCTATGTGGAAGACTCACCCAGGTATCTATGAGTGCTCATGGAGCTTCGACAGAGGAAGATTTTGAGGTTGTTAGATTCATTGAGAACAACACTCCATTTACTATGTTATTAGGAAAAACATGGATCGAGAAAGATCAAAACAGAAGAAAAGAAGAGGAGGCCCTAGAACAGAAAAAGAAGGAATTAAAAGATTTCATGAATAGGAGGATAACACACTTGATTGCAGAACATGAGAATAGATCGAAGCTACTTAGAACCAGAAACTTGGATCACGAAATTAAAAGAACACAATAAGATTCACAGATGAGTAGAGCACCTACCCCAGATACAGAAGCAATGTTACTCTCTAGTCCTATGAAATAATTCCAACAATGTGAAGCTACTATGCCAAAAGAAGACAAGAATCTAAATGGAAAGAGGAATAACAAGACGAATATCACCAGGAAGAAGGCTAGAAAACTCAGTAAGAAGAGAGAAAAGATCGAAAAGTTACAGAAGGGCCTAGAGGAAACTTTGCGAAAGGAATATTTGCAAAATTGGAACTTAGTCAGGATATCAGAACAGTGCCCCTTGGCACTTCTCCATGGTGAAGAAATATGACTGTTGGAAGCATTATAATTGTTGGACCAACGTTCCAGAACGGTTAGAACAACATTTATGACCGGAAATCTCACCATCGGACCATTGGGACCATGCCACAACAGACATAACTACATTGATGGAAAACTTCTTATCCATTGGAGAGATCTGTTACATCGTGTCTACTTAGTCCGTCGACTGTTGCACCGAGAACACTTTTGAAAACTGTATCAAAGCTAACAAGAAAACCCATTGATACTGTGTTGTACTTAGTAAGATCGAAACTGATTCTATTGCTTTGAGCACTCATCCATCCACCTAATTTTTCCGATCGAGAGCGTGCATGTCAGACGAGCTCAACACTGTGGAGAAGTCAATCGTGGAATTTTTAATTGAGATGATGGTAAAGAGAGTGATTTCCACAGGAGTTCAAGATTCATCGACACAAGTGCAAGCCTCTCTGTTGAATGCTCATGGATCCGAACCATCCTGACCAGCAGCAGAGAAGAGAACCAAGCCTAGAGATGATCTAACAGATGCGAAGTTAATCCCGACCATATTACTCAACTACATCCTGCCTCTGGTCGGTGCGGTGAGTAATGACAGTGTCCCGAGGGACTTTGATTACACCATGATTACTGCGTACCTCCCAAAGGGGATACGTGCAGTCAAAATGCAACAAGATAAGATCATGACATTGAATTTCAGTGACTTCAACCTAGTTGACCAAAAGAATTACAACATGCTTTCTCCTTACAAGTATCTGACCAGGAGGAAGGGGAAGAACTCAAAAATAATCGCCCAGCCATGGACTATGAACCTCGTGTAGTCCACCCTCTTGAATGTTATGAATATCCTACACTTTGGAAGGCACCAAGAGGTTAACATGTGTGTTAAGATCATGCTCTCATGTTACCATGGTGGATATATATGGCTATATAGACACATCACAGTTGATATGACGTTGATCCATAGGATCACGGGATTGAGCATGCAAGGACCTAACCCGCAAGACTTCTACCCAAGGAAGGCTTTCGACCGTGCCCTAGAATAGAGAATTAAAGACACTTATGGTGATGTAGAAAAGGGAACATGAGGCTATAAGGTAGCTTCCATCCAGAATGGCGTAGTGCGCCTAGCCTGCCAGCTGATTGCAGGGAATATAGTAAGGAAGAAACGACCTACACAAGTCACAGGATTCGTTGTTGACCTAGCTGGGAAATGTGTAGAAGGACTCCAGATGAACTGGGTGAAGTACTTGGTCAACCAGCTAGAATTAGACTGTCGTGAAGCTCAGGATTAGGGCTATCAGTTCCACTTTAGCTGGCTCCTTATCCTCATCGCATTTACTGCTTGGGAAATGCCGGAAGGTGTGACCTTCCTGGACATTGAGTTGCTCAAGCTGCTCATTGTGAATTTCACCATGATTTGGTACTCGATCGATATGGGAAAATAGTGACAGTCGAACGTGGTATTTCATACCTACTACCTACAACTGAAGAGGGCAATCGAAGTTGTCCCTCGCATGATGTTGAACACCCTACATCGATTCTGAACCCTCATGAAGTTCCATGCAGATCGACAATTCACTTATATCACTGTGCGTTCAGATGAGCACAAAGAAGAACTTCAATCGTACTACAAGCTCACATAGGAGGACCTTGAAGAGATCACCAAGGATTGGTCTGTAGAACTCCTCATCTCCACAGACCCCACAAAAATTTTAGACCCTGAACTAATCGACAATCCTGAGACCACTCATGAAGAAAAGGATCTCCCTGGACCCACCAAAAGGAAGAATACCGAAGAGTTCCAAAACCTAAGCAGTGCATCGGAAGGAACTGCTTCAGTATCACCTAGATGAGGGGTGATGATGAAGTAGAAGAGATAAAGGGAAAAGAATACCAGCAGAAGCAAGGTGAAGTAACACCGCCTAGGGGCCCCGCTGATGAGGCTGATCCCTTGAAGAAAAGGAATGTTTCTCCCATGAAACCCACTTCCTAAAATAAATCCAGAGAAACCTTGACTAAGATGCAGACCGTGCTAACTGTAGATGACTTCGAATTTATCATCACAGTTGTAGCATATGCCTTGCACAACATCTTGTAGAAACATGAAGCCAAGCAGGAGGATATGTATGATAGAATTGAGGTTGAACTCAGAGGGGTACAACAAGCCCTTCAATCCAACTGCATAGTATCCACTGTGCCCCCACCATCAGAAACACCTGAGTTGGGAGATGAGCCTGCTCAACTCCGCAGACTAGCTGATGTGACCGAAGCTCGCCTTCGTGGCGCACATGAAGAAACCGAGCAATCCACATAGGCCCTAAAGAAAGTACAAAAAGTAGTCATAGAGAAACATTGAGTTGCACAGCAAGAGAAGGTTGCCTTGCAAACTAAGTTTGAAGAAGAGAAAGCACAGATCCAACAAGAGAAAGAGTAATTGTTCGTAGATCAGGTGGGAGTAAAAGAAGCAGTTAGTAGAGAACTTCACTCTATGACAAGCTTAGAGCAAAAAGAGGAATACCCAGTGGAATGTCAAGTAGAGCGGCTCGCGAAAGCTATCTAACAACTTCAACAGAGAATCATAGACCTTGAGCTACAAACAGTGCCAAGTACCCCATAAGATGTGCGAGATCAACGAGAATCCACTGCCTGAAGTGCAGTTGAGAGGATCAGAGCATTTGATCTGGAATGAAAAAATCTAAGTGCTTGCAGCGCACAGAATTATGATCGACTCACTGAAGATATTGAGCTAAAGGTATTGGAGTCCTAGCTCCAGGAGGCAATGCAGCAAGCAGCAATAGTATAGGCGCAGTTGAAGCTCTTGTCAGTAGTTGAAAGAATGAAGCGATCCCAAGACCAACACACTGTTCAACAGCAGGTCCACACCATTTAGACAAAAGTCATGGAAGTGACTCAAAGTCTTGAACCAGTACAGGACGAAGCTTGCCAACTATTTGAGGAGATTGAATGCCAAGGCATAGAGTTGGAACACGTAGTCGTTGTAGTCGAACAACGTTTAGAAGGACCTGTCAACGAAGCAGTCATCCAAGAGTTCACCAAGCAGGAGACCTTGGCACAACAACAGGTCGAAGAAACTTGAGCCAAGCTCGAATCTTTTGAATTATAGCTACCCAGACCAGAGTGAGTTGGGATGAGTCACATGTGAGTGTTGGGGGCCTGTTGGCCCTTGACCAAGTTTTGAGGATCCTTGGTCATGTTTGACCTACTTTTGGGACTTCAACAGGCTGTCAAAGATGGAGAACAAGTTGAAGCAGAGATTGCGGGATCTAGGCCCCATTTTAGGAATTTTTGGGTTTTGGGCTTATGTAACGGGAGTGGGGATGTCGGCCCATGGGTTTACCCATGTTTAGGTCCATTTTGTAATGTATAAATAGAAATATAGGTGATGTAGGAAGTAGAAAGTTTGATCTATGTGATCGAAGGAGGAACAAGTATGTGATGCTAAGTGCTAAGTGAAAATGGTAATTGTAATTTCTCTGTGCATACTGAGTGAGGCTTGAAGAGCTAAGTGCAAGTGATTGTAAGAGACTGTGGAAGGCTTTGTGCTATAATACATGGAAGGAGGATCTAGCAAGGTGTGTAGTTCTCATGTCCTCTACAGAGTAATATATCAGGGCTCTATGCATGTAGAATATTGACAGAAAGAAATAAATAAGAAGAGTTGGTGGACATAGCCCCAGGGTGGAGGTGAACCACATATATCCTGTGTTGCTATGCTTGTGTGATGTATTGATGTGTTTATATGTTTACTTGCTTAAGTGATTTGATATAGATAAATGATAGATAGATCTGTTAATGCTTTGTGCTGAATAATGTGAATAAATGCTAGATCTTATCTATGTTGGTATGCTTAATACTTGAATCTATAGGATCTGTATAAATACTGCATTGATCTGTTGTTAGGAATTAGTTGCGCTGTAAACTAACGTTGAATATTAACGAACTGTAACTGCTAAGTTCTTTGTTAAGGTGTTTTAATCACATATCTATGTCCTAGCTAAGTTTGCAGACACTGGAGTCCTGCAACCACCCCTACCTCTACCTCGGGTGAGACTTCATCTACTTCGCAGGTGTTGCTGAAAGGGATAGTAGTTAGGGTTTTGTTGGTGCATTGTTGTAGAATTGAACCCTGGGTCTGCCCCTATGCCAACACAATTAGATGCATAACTATATTTTATTCCTTCATTCCATATTTTTGTTAAATGTAATTACATTTTGTCCCTTGATCCTGCAGTTTGCAATCTGTTCAAGTTTCAGAGTCTAGACCATCTGCAAGAAACAACCTATTTTGAGAAGAAATTTACATCAAATAAGTGATAGTTGAAATTGCAAATTTTTAAGAAAGACAAAACAACAAAAAAGAGAACCAATGAAAAATGCAGGAACTAGATTAATCGCATATGAATGATAGGAGATTAAAAGTTGACTGAGTACATGCATATAACATTGAAATGAAATTGTCACCATGGATGAGGTAAAAAATGATTTGTGAGTATTGCAGAGACCTATGTTTGATAAAAATGTTATTTTTAAAAAGAATAAATAGAAAGAAGTTTGCAGCGCTTAATGGATCTAGAGTGTATAAGCTGCAAATGAAACATATCATAGAATTCTATTGTTTATGGTCGAAATTTCAACCGATATTTATCTGATATTCAACTTCATGAGGACATATAATTATTTATCATCTTATGAATATGAATTTTCTCTCAAAGGTAAACTATTTGTTCTATGGATGTACAACATATGGCAATAAAAATAGCAGTTAATTTGATATGTGTTTGAGTATTCTAAAACCATATATTAAATTATACCTCCTCAAACTATTTCTTCTATTATTGAAAAAAGCATCGAGTATCAAATATTTTTCGTATTTTTGTTTTATGAAAAGTCTACCAATCGAGCCCGAGTGGCACACATAATCATTGTGAAAATTTTACAGAATAATCATTGTGAAAAGTTTACCGAATAATCATTGCGTTGAGGATTAAAAGAGACCTTAAAAGAAAAAAATATTGATTGCAGATGGCTTGGGAAATATCATTACTGTCCAAAGACGTGTAAAAGATTGATTATGGCAGGTGCCCTATCAAAATTTTTAGACATTTGTTGGATTGTTTTAAATTTTAGTTTTGGTTTACTACATGGAGTAATTAGTATCAATTAGTATTTGAAATGAGAACATAATATAAAACCTTAAAAATAAGCTTATATGTGATTGAATTATGATCATGTGATAATTACAGGATCTCCTAGCGAAGCAAAGAAGTGATGCAGACAAGTAGCACATTTTTTCCATTGTTGGAAGCTAGGAAAAATCTTGCCCCACTTTGAAACAAAGGCATGCTTGTTCGATGGCCAATGGCCTCCAGCAATGTAGCTCAACATTCACCATCGTATTGAAGGTGAGTGACAAATTCAACCATTTTCAAAATCTCTATTGCATTTATAGATATGATATTTGAAATTCCATATTATGCATGTGGAATACACCAACTACGACCTCCACCATTGTAGCTTGACATTATCCATTGTCACCAATATTATAGCAAGATTTTCCTCACCCCATGCAAAATTTCTCAGAAGGCCTTTTCCATTTCTCTATGCAGACTTGAAGTCCCATTTCTACAATTCCCAAAGATAAAAAAACATATTTTTCCATATATACGCTCCCTCAAAGCTATACATCATGCGTATACACAGGTTGCACCGTTACAACCTGTGTACATCAGGTTTTGTGCTCAAAATTAAAAAATGGTGTTGGGTTTCCATGGATCATCACAAGATCCATGATCCTTGACCTTCAATATACTGGAAACATTCCGACTCGGCCCTTTAGTTCCATTTGAAGGCTATAAATGGGCCATATCCAAGCTGTGGAAAAGGAAAGAAGAATTCAACTTTGAGAGCAAAGTTACTCTGGAGAAATTATTCACTTCATATTGAGTCTGCAACCCTTTGTCCTTTTAAGTATAAACACATTGTTCAATCCCCAAGCTCTTCCCTATTTTATGGATAACCTCATTGTCTCTCTTATATGAACTTGCCTTTGGTGGAGGATTGATGTGGTGGAGGCCCGGCTAGAAGGGACTTAATTTCTTGGTCATGAACGTGCCGACACAGAATTTTATCACTCATACACTTCTATTGATTACATTTTAATAGAAATACTCTTTTCTCATCCAATTAATGTCTCGCAAATATTTGAATTGTTATTCCATGGGCATATTTTTTATGAATATTGATGGATTATGCTATTATATGTGCTAAATTTATATATTATCACCATATTCTTTTGTATCTTGGTTGTTGAGGACAAGTTACAGGTATATAGATTTGAGTCAAGTGCTCAATGATGGACTTCATTGAACATCTGGACGAGGTAGGCTCTTTATCTTGTCTTGTTAGCATGCTTGTTTATATAACATACTTGATATTAAAGTTGATTTCTATAGTCATTTTCATCTATTTTGATTTACCCCATGCCATAGAGTGATTTCCCTCATAACAGAATTGGCGACCATACTGGGAATTGAATTTTCTTTTCGGGGTTTGGGGTGTTTTTCTCCTTTGATTTCTCTCAGTTATCTTGAGTTTCTTGTCATCTAACTGCTTGACAACATTTTTTCACTTGGAGTCTGAGTTTCTTGGCCTTATCCTTAACCTGACAGTGTTTCAATACATATATGTGGGTTTTCCCTTGACATACGCGTACACATGCAAGTTTTCATTCTGCAAGGGGCATATATACGCCATTTTCTCCTGAATAGTCACGTACATCAACCTTGTTTGCTTGATTGCTGAGTTTGGTGTTTGTTGGGTAAGTTTTGATGGTTGATGAGTCTTCTTAGGACTTTTTCATAACTGTCAAGTACATGCAGAGTGATAGGAAAACTTTCTTTAGTTGAATTTTTGGGTGGTATTTCTTTCTCATCATTCTTGTTTCATTGGTTGTCCTTGCATCTTGGGTTGGGTGTTTTCTTCTTGATATCCTACTTGGTTTGTCTCTTTTTTCTTACAGTAGGGTTTACATATCAAGTTGTGGTTCAGTCCTTGCATTTTCATTTCCTTTATATTGAAAATAAAAAAAATATACATTTTTCACCATGGCATTTGATATTTTGGGTTTTCATCATTGATCTTGATACATGTATGGAAATATTGAATCTTATTTGAAATCACAGAATTGAATTGAAAATTGCATTTTGAAAAGCATATCATTTATTGAGAAATGAAGTTAGGACTTTGCATTATGTTCATATTCATTTCTTTTACTTGTTGAGTCATAACATCATCAGTTTCATGACCACAACTTTTGAGTAAACAAAGCCACTAAAAGTAAAGCGGATAAATTTAAAATTGATTAGAAACGATTTTATTTTTCAGGGTGAAAAAACTAGCTTAAGATTTAGAGCCTTGGAATAGGATTTTGTGAGTAAACTTCTCCAAGGCTATTAAACTCAACATATGTGTGTGACTAAGTGAGTGGTGATGTCAAGAGGCTCTGCTCACACCAGAGTTAAGAACAATATTGCATGAAGTCAGTTGAGGAGATATCTCTCCAATACCTTGTTAGTGTTGGAGACATTTCTGGGGATTTATTCATATATGGGGGTCTTTCTAGTACCTTTACCTCTATGAGAGGTGGTGCTTTCGAGATTTTGGGCTTTTTTACCCTCCCGATACAGTGGAGTTGACTTACGACTATTCGTCCGCACATTGGTTATATCGTGGTGGCTTATTTTCTTGACATAGGTAGCCACATAGGTTACTTGCAAGGGTTATTTTACAAGTACCCTGAATCAGATAAGGTTCGGATAACACACAACCTTTATGGAGGATTACCTCTCCAAGGGGATCTAACCGACTGATTGTTAAGCCCAAGAGGGCCCTTATAACTGATTCTGACACCTCCGATATTTTGAAGTGAGTCTCAGGCCCCTCTTGGGAGAGGCATACCTACTTTAGGGAGAGAGGCCCCTTTCAGCCACTTTATCCTATTTGTGTGCATATTTGTTATAACCCTAAATTTCACCATACATACTTATCTGGCATCAGGCCAACTCATTTCCCTTCATTGCCAAAACATCTGTTGAGAAACCTCTTTGGAAATCCTCTTGGGTAAAGGTACACGCGCCCTAACCCACTACTGCAGGCGGGTGAACGCTGGCAGGCCTACTACAGCCCTCGTTTACCTAACAAAGCACAAAAACAGGAAAGTTGTCGATGGGACAAAAAGCTATGGGTTAGTTAAATGAAACTCCCGGCCATGCATGGCCGAGAGTTCATCCAAAACCCTATCTCCTTCTAGCCTATAAAAGAAGGGGTAGGAGTACCATTTGGAGGAGAAAAATTATAGCGAAGAAACTCTGCCCATTTGCCAAATCCATTTTTCCCAACCCTTTAGCCTTTCCTCAAGCCTAAGGAGAATTAACACAAAGCAGTTGGAGGACAAAGAGGAGGAGGAGCCCAGGATCAGGACCAAGGAGCGGTAGTCGGTCTCGACTTTGATTGTAAATTGATTCATTTTGAAAATAATAAAAGAATACTTTTCCTGTCCCAATGCATGAGTTATCTATGATTTGCGTAATTTATGCTTAATTTATAACCCTCAAGTAGAAAAATAGCATGCATGTGTAGTGTTTTGTCTTAATTGCAGGTTAACTTTGGAAGGAGAAGCACAAGGAATCGAGCAAAGCGCAACGGAGGATCTACACCAAACATCAATAAAAAGGTTAGTAGTTCCTTGCCATGCATGTGTCTTGAAAGAGGGGTTTAAGTTTTGGGTGGTAGGTTAAAAGGTCATTTCTTTAAGGTCAAAATATGCATGCAAATCAGACCCTTGTTTGCTAGTCCATAGGGTATTATTTCCCAACAACAGAATTGGTGACTCCACTGGGGAAGATACTCTTAGGGTTTCCAGATTTAGTTGAGGTTTTTGGGTAGTTTAAAGGATTAGATTTTCTGTTTCTTTGTTTGTCTATTTTCTGTTAGGTCAGAACTAGCAGGGAACCTGGTTCTTTATACCAGATTTTCCTTGATTGTTGCTTGACGATAATTATCGGGACACACAGAGGTACACGCGGCCTGCAGAAGGCCTGCACGCATGTAACCTTCTCCCTAACCTTCTACAGCATGCGTGTGAACGCTAGCTGCAGAGGTTTCAGTAGCGTGTAGGAGTCAGAGAGCTTAAGAGGCAGTCCCCCTCTTCCTTGTCAGAATTATACATTCTCAGGGGGCTTTCTGGATCCTGTCTGAGTCTTGCTGGTTCACAGTCTTGTCTCAGTTTGCTTTATTGCGTTTGTTAATTTTTGCAATTATTTTTCTTTTCTGGTAAAGAAGAAGCATCCAATCCTTTAAGAGACCCTGGTTGTCAATACCAGAGGCCTCTTCCAGGTCTGGGCTGCCTGTGTTTAGTTTTGTCTTAGAGTTTATACATACACACGGCCTGTGCAAGTGCAGCCCGCAGGTATCCGCGCTCTATTATAGCTCAGCACGCAATTGCACGCGTGCTGTTTCAGTGACAATAGCGGGCTTGACTGGTTTCTTTTCAATTAGGGTGGGGTAGTCATCCCCTCCTGTGGTGAGAAGTGTTCCTCTCAGGGGTTTGAGTCTAGGGTTGCACAATCAGTAGGTTAGGGCCTCTTACCCTTAGCCTGTTTTTTCCTAGTTAATAGTTGATAGAAAAGATAAAAAAGAAAGATTTTGTTTTATGGTTTTTAGAAAAGCATAAGAGTCGGTGCTTTCTTGATTGCCATTGTGTGTCTTTGCTCTGATTCTTTGCGTTCTTTGCTTTAAGACAGAATTTTGTTTTGTTTTCTTGGTTTTGTGCTTGTCGGCATTTTCCCTTTGTTGCTTCATTTAGCACTTAAATAAATAAAAAATATCTCTTTTTCATTGTCTTCTGTGTTTGAAGGTTGTGTTGCTGCATCAATATCTAGGGAGAAGTCTTTTTGTTCATAAGTTTTTGCAGTGCATTTAGAGCATAAGTAGCTCGTAGTCGAGCGAAATTCCTTTATGTTTGCTGCATGAAATCTTAGAAAAATTGAAAAAAGGAAAAAGAAGTCTTTCTTTGTGAAAAGTTGTTGATTTTTTCATTTTGTAAAAGTTTTTTGTTTCCAGCATTTTTTCATTTGTTTTTTCTTTGATTCTTTACACATCATCAGTTTCACCTTCATACCTTGTGACATAAAAAAGCCCATAAAATCAACGCTAATTTAAAATCTATTAGACTTTTTGTTTGTAGGGTTCATACACTAGCTCAGGACTAGGGCCTTGGAATAGGTTGGAGAGGAAACTCTCCAAGGCCACTCAAAACCAAACATTGGAGTCTGTGATAGAGAGTGTAGAAGTCCAGTTTTGTGGAAGTTATCTGGGACCCCCCTCTAACACAGGAGATAAACACGAGGTCGCGTGAGGAAAGGTAGCGGAGATAACCCCTCCAAAGCCGGACCAAGCGTAGTGGAGAACACAAATCAAGGATTTGTCTTGGGATTCCGTCGTTTGCATTTTCCACGGGGCTTCGTGGGTCTCGAATCCATTCAAGGTCCTCAGTTGTCTTCCAGACCATTTTCTCTTGATACCCTTGATAGGTTTCAGGCTTGATACCCTGCTCATTGTGGTCTACCCGACTATCGACTATACCCGCCTGGTGACTGTTGGCGTGCTGGCAAACTAGTTTCCAATATTTCATAGGGACATACACAGGTGACTGCGGGGGTATACCGCGGTACCTAGGACAGACATCGGACCACGCTTTGCATAGTATACCTAGAGGGTGCTTCCGTTTTCGAGTTGCACTTGCACCGGTAAGTTTCTCTAGTGTTAGTTGTTGTAATTGTTCTTCCAACTAGTTTAGTATTTGCTTGACTTATCTTTTAGGGGCTTCTTTTTTAGTGGGTGTTACTGTTTGAACATGTAGAATACCTTAGTGTGTCTTGGATATTCTCACACAGTGGAGGATCCCGAGCTCTGCCGGTCACGAAGGCTTTTGGGCCTGCCGCCGATTATACTAGAGCCACCCCCACCACCATTGAGGCGGAAGCTAGACCAAAAAGGGTCTTTCGAAGCAACTGGGTTACAAACCATTGTGCTCGAAAAACTCCCGGAGGAATCAATAGCCAATCTTCGTTCGGTTGAAACACCAACCACTAATACTTGGCAACAAGTTATCGTGCCAATTCAATTTTACGAACGCCTGTCAGTGCCTCAAACTGTTATGGAAACAAATGCTATTACTTCCTCTGGGAATTCTTACATTCCCACCACCGTTGCTACCACAGGAGAAGCATCTCCTAAATTGTCGTCGTCGGTCTGAGCCACTACGGTCTCGGCTGCAACTACGTTGCATAGTGGACCAACCCCATCTATCGCAGCGGCCACACCTCCCTTCACACCTAGTGCGACAGGCTCTCCGTTCTCATACGCTATGCCTAGTTCAGGTACAAGTCCTGCACTCACTTACTCCACTTTACAGACTTTGGGTCTAGGGGCAGGGAGCTCTAACGCTCCTCTGCAAGGTCAACTTGGGGGAATTCCTGTCCCTTTTAATGCTTTTCCTTACGCTGGAGGTCATATCTCTCCTTCGTCCCCTTCGCTTGGTGGTCTGCATCAGCAGTCCGTCGGGCAGCCTGCACACACAAGTTCATTTGGAGCCGGGAGTCAAGAAACACCTGCGCAAACTCTGTCGGTAGGTTTGTCACCGTTTGTTTGGAATGGGACGTTTGGTAACAACACTTTCGCATCCACTACTTTCCCGTCTGGGGGCACACCCATTTTTGGACAGTTGACTCTGGCGCAGGGTACTATTCCTGCGCTGGGGGCACACATAGCAGGACCTTGGAACTCAGGACAAGGATCTGTTCCTTCCTCTGGAATGTCGTTCTGGGGTAATTCTTTCCATAGTCAATGGAACCCTAGACATACTTCTATGCCTCTCCCATCAGAACCGACATGGGGTAATCCTTCCCAAAGTCCGTCAAACACGATGAATGCCCAACATCCTATGTCCTTTATGGAGAATCATCCAATGATGTCCCCACAGATGCAAAATCCTTACACTGGTCAGGGCCATGGTTTCTAGCAGAATCCGGGCCAGCAGCTGAACTTTTCCTGGCAACCTGGTGCCAGTCAAACTCCAGGGCCCTTTTTCCCAGGCTATCAGCAGCAACCCAAACTACCATTCTTGGCGACGTTACACTTGTCGGATTTGACAAGGTTGTTAAATGATCCTATTTGTCACGATCCACGTTGGCCTCTTATGCCAACGAACTTGCCTTCAGACATTCCAAAGTTCAAGGCCAAGCCTAAAAAAGATCCAGGTGATCATGTGACTACCTTCCATCTTTGGTGTTCATCTAACTCATTGAAAGATGACTCCGTCCAGTTGAGATTGTTTCAACGCACTCTTATCGGGAGTGCCACGAAATGGTACATCGATCTTAATCACTCACAATATTCTTCTTTTGGCAAACTGGCGATGGCCTTCCTTAACCATTTCCAGTTACCTGTGAGATATGACGCTGGCACAAAGCTGCTTTCCAATTTCGAACAGACGACAACAAACCATATCTCTGATCATATCTGAGAGTGGAGACGCCGAAAGAGTCTAATCAAAGTACCATTCCCACCAGCATTCCTGCTTGAGTGGTTCCTTAAGTCTTTAGTCCCACAATTATCCAAAGACATCGCGACTTCAAGAGTTTTCTTCGAAGAAGATGCCATCATGAGGGCTCAACAGTTTGAGCTTATCTATTCTCTGTCTGGTTTACTGTACAACATCCTGCCGGATGCACCACGATCGATACTGGATAAAACTAGACAGAGAGTTGGACCACATGCCAATGGTATCGTTGGTTCGGCAGAAACCAAGCCCGCTGAGCAATTGTCAAAACAATTGCAACAGTTATCTATACAACACTCAGTGGCCAGCCAGACTACTTCTTTGGCTACTTTTCCTACCCAAACGTCGGATGTACACTCCGTGCAGATGACTAACCCAAAGGCCACCCAACAGCCTGAAGGGAAGAAAAAACAATGAAAGAAGGGTAAAGGGGAGAAAAAACCCACTGATAATGCTGGCGAGGGCACCACGAAAAAGAAGAAGGCGAGGTATCCGTGCAACTTGTGTGCAGAAGACCACCCGACCCATCTATGTCCTCGACTTGCAGAGGCCTAGAAGTTTGTCACACAGTAACAGCAAGCCGTGTTGACTAATCCCTTTCAACATGGGAAAAATTTAACTCAAGCCTCTACAAGTGCCAAAGGGGGCAGCCAGGAAACCTGCCCTCCTCCAAACAACTCCTCATCCGCGAACGTATATGTGGTTAGGGGTGATGCTTTAATCACGACTAGAGCGCACGACTATAGTAAACCAAGTGCCTCTAAGAAGGGTAAAGAAGTCGAGATCCCATCTCTTCTTCTACAGATCGAGAAGACATTGGGTGAAACAATGACACGCATTCCAAAGGGTGCATTTAAGAAAGCTTCTCACAACCCAAACGCAAGGGCCACCCAAAACTACTCTGTGGTGGAAGATTTATCACAAACCCCTTGTGCGATGTCCACTTTGGAAGTCCTCCAAAGATGCCCTGCTCAGAGGAAAGCCTTGTTGACTGCTTTAGGCTCTACTGAAACTTGTAACCCGGGTACCATCATGTTAGATACGACTGACTTGAAACCTCATATGCCTTACCACGTCGTGTTTCGGATAGTATTGGCCCATCCCACGAAAACTTTTACATGGAACATCTTTCGCACGGTGGTCGACGAGGGTGCCTCGACTTGCGTTATGTCATTAGCATGTTGGAAAGCCATTGGTTAGCCCGCTTTGTCTCCATCACCTACTCTCCTCACTGCTTTCGATGGTCATTCTTTCCGACCACATGGAATCATTCCTTCCTTCCCTGTGCAGTTAGGCGGGAAGACCATGTGCATTGAAGTAGAGGTAGTCGATGCTCCCCTCGACTATAATCTCTTGTTAGGTCGGATTTGAACTTATGCTATGCAAGCTGTGGTTGCTACAATTTTCTGAGTCTTATTGTTTCCACATGAGGGTCGGATAGTGACCATCGATCAATTGTCCTTCTCTAGACCTAACCCAGCTTTGGGGGCATCCACGGTTCCCATGATAGATAACCCTCAGCTTGATGTCGTTAACATAGGAGTTAGTTTGTGCCCATCATTGATGGGTACCTTTGATTATCCACCTCCTCATAATGATGTCAAGTTTATATCAAATCACCACAAGGCTGAGATTTTTCACGTTTCGTCGTTCAGCACGACTTACTTTGAGGATCTGTGGATTCTTCATTCCCCATCAGCCATGATGGATGAGACAGGGCACTCCGGCATGTCCATGCCCTTGTCGGCTGCTGAAGTAGCGTACTCTTTAGTCCAGCAAGCTTCAGCTAACCCTGATCTGACTCTGGCACAAGAGTTGGATCCACTTCCAGAGCCTATTTGGGCTCAGGGTTCTCTTTCTACCACCGATTCACTAGACTTAGTCTTTCCTTCCGACGAAGCAGTAATTGAAGCAATGACTAGTCCGGACAAACCTTGGGATGATCTTCATCACAGATCATATTTCCTCGCAAAGTTAAGCCGAATCAAAGCAGGAAATTTCACCATGACTATGACTAGAGATAGGTCTTGTCATACTAATCCCTTAGCTACACACAAGATCTATGCTGAGGGTAATATGGCAACCATTTTTGAAATGATACCTATCAATATCTCCAGAACCCTTGGTGTCATAGACAATGTTTTCATCGGAGCATACAGCTCCCCCGAGGAGATGCCATGCATCGACCCACAAAGAGTCTATCATGAGCTAACTTTGTTGTTTTCCAAGCTTGCTTGGAGATCTAAAAGCAACATTCGGCGAGACTTCATTTATGATTTTCGATCTCGTCCGGATTAACTGAGAAATGTAACCATTATGGAGTCTTCTTTAAGCCCTTTTCAGACTGCTTAAAGATGAAAAGATTGCCGAGTGACCTTGTTTCTTCACACTCGTTAAATTGATCCAAAAGAACGTTCCTTAAACGGGTCTCCTTTTAAGCCCTTTTTTAAACCCTTTAAACATGAAAAGATTGTAGAGTGATCTTGTGGCCTTTCACGCTCATTAAACTGAAATTTGAAGTCACATCTGTCCGACAGTAGTTTACCCCTTTTTCGGTCCGGACGGTCAACTGTACGAACAAAGGTATACTCTATAAAACTTTCGTTCTTTAGAAGAGTATCCCCAGGTATAAAATTTTATTCCTTTTTCGGGCCTGAGGGACTAAATTTACGAAAAAGAAACCCCCCGGAGTCCATAGTTAAGCTCTTTTCAGACTCCCTAAAATTGAAAAGATCGCCGAGTGACCTTATTCTTTCACACTCGTTAAAATGGTCCAGAAGAACATTTCTAACGGAGTCCATAGTTAATATTTTTTCAGAATCCTTAAAAGCGAAAAAATAGCCGAGTGATCTTGTCCTTTTCACACTCATTAAAATGGTTTTGAATTGACGTCTAATCGGTACTAGTTTACCCCTTTTTCGAACCGACTAGACTATTGTCGAAAAAGGTACCCCAATGGAGTTTCCTTTTATGCTTTTTCAGACTCTCTAAATATGAAAAACCACCGAGATTACCTTCTTTGGGCTCATTAAACTTACATCGAAGGATGTTACCATTGTGTGTTCTATCAACCGCATTTGCATACCTTACCCATCAGCCTTGTAACAGTTCGCTTCTACATCTTAACACCTTTGGCCACTGGAGGATTTTTCTCGAGTATCATTTCCCTAGAACATCAGTCTTGTCCTTGTGCCTTGAGCTTGTATGTTTGCTGTACTCGTTCCTCCATTGTAATGTAACATTCCTTTATTCTTTTTCAAAAACTCTCAAAAAGAACAAAAAAAATCAAATATACCCCAAAAAGAGGATGGGAAAAGTATTTTCTTTATTGGCAGCATAATGAGTTGCCCTTGGATAAAGCACATTTGTCCGTTTGATTCATCAAACTATGGGATGTAGTACAACCTTAGGAAGCTTTGCTCGCTATATAGAGTTGTGTCCTCCACCGTTTGGTTACTCTTCCAAACATATGGAGAGTTTGCATTGCCTCCTGCTTCATAGACTTATGATTAACAGATATGTTGCCTGAGTCTTATCACTTGTCCTGCTATTATGCAAGGGAAGTTTGTCACTGAGCCTGAGTCGGCCCCTCTGCAATATGTCTCTTGTCCGCATACCCGGCCATCCTGAACGTCCAATCAAGTCTTTGTTCGAAATCACTGAAGCCTTC
>JZKD02S0892761.1:111615-122221 GCA_000966675.3 Picea glauca | reverse complement strand
ATAATAGTAAACAGTTTTACACAATCTGGGAATAATCCCAAAATCCCTTAAACTAAATAACTAAAATGCAAGTAAAATCTATAGATCATCCCCTAATTGCCCATAGTATCCATTGCAAATTCGAATTGCCCTGCAATAGACACCAGAATCAATTTAGAAGATTGTCTTATTCAGAAAATAATAATAAAATTGAATCTATAGACTTAGCTATAGAATCGTTCGATTCTGTAGCTGGTCTAAAATAGTAAAATGACCAGATATAAACCAAATCAAATCGAACCTAATCACTTTGCAATAATCAACATATTACTAATGATTAAATCAAATAAAACCGAACAGCACACGATCGGGACAGAGTAGAGATACAATTGAAAAATAGGAATACCCTGTTTCTCCAATCCTTCCCGAAATCGAATCAAATCTCAACAAGAATGTTCCAAGAATGCCATCAATAGCAAATCAAATCGTATGAGATACAAACAATCATCATCAGTAAGCATGAGATTCATATTATTACCAACATAGAAAGCATTAACGGTCTCACACATCACTGTATCCCTTGAATCCAATCACAGTTCTCGTTCGTTATGTTTCAAATAATTTACAAGTAAACTCGTAACTGTAATTGCCTAATTAAAATCACAACAGCACATCGATACCCTTCTATTAAAACACGATACATGAATTGCTTCCAATGTAATCGAACTAACTCCACAAATATCGACTCAGCAGTCTTCACGTTAGATCACTCCACAGTCATCACACAGGGTTTTGACAGAGTCATCAAACGAGACATTTAATTATAGACACAAATCAAAATATTTGATACAATCAGCCCATTCCTATAATCAAATCAAACACTTGTTATCATTAGAATACAACTCACATCGTAACAATTGTTATCCATTCGAAATTTGATTATGAAACAAATGACATATGAATCGGTCCTAACATAGAAATTATAATTAACACAGTCAACCAATTGGCTCATCGCATCACACAAGATATAATCAAATCGAACAGAGATATCGTTTGTGTTTCAAGAATAGAAAAATATCAAATAACAACATATTCAAATTCGATTATAGTCAATCAAACTAGATCTAATCACAACCAATCCAGAAATTGATAAAACTTATGCATGACAGAGCAAGTCAAACATATAAACAGAGCTTATGAACACGCTGTATAAAAGAGGGGAAATTATACCATTATAGCTGCCGAAGCTATGTCAATTTCGAATTGACAATTGCAGTAGCAGACTCAACGTTTTTGAACAAGATTGATCCAGCAGTCCGTTGATTTTTATCATTAGGCTGCTCCTTAGCATTTCGACCAGTGAGCTTTGCCACTTGGTTTTCCAAATCCTGAATTTTGGATTGCAGTTTTGGAACGTCCAAATAGTATCTTTCTAACCACAGTCCACACTGGTCGCAAGGTGTAGCAACCTTTTGAGCAGAAGGGGGGTTTGATGATTCCCCAAGGGTTTCAAGAGGTGGATTGATACCAGGATAGTCGGGGTTATCCCGAAGACAAGGAGGCAAGTTATCAACGAAATCGTAGGGAGGTTCATCACCACAGAATCCCTCTTCGGCGAGAAAACACTCAATGCTCGAATCAGAGTCCTTGCTGACCACGATGGGCTCTGTTTTGGCAAGAGGCTTTGATTTATTTCTCTCCATGCGAGAGATCATCCTTTCATTTTTCTTGTTTCTGACAGCATCCTTCGCTCTAGCCTTTGTGGTTATGGGCTTAGCAACTTTAGTCACAGCCATAGGCGAATTCACAGGTGAATCAGGTTTGGGTTTAGGTAGTAAAACACTGTAGGGTACAGGGGTAGATTTACTCTCGGACACCACAGTCTTATCGACTTGAGGAGGGTTTGATTCCTCAAAACCATTATGGTTGAGAAAATCGGGCCAGGAATCTCGACGTAACCCCAATTCATAAACAACCAGCATTTTAATCAACCCAACATGGAAGAGGCTAGTATCAGCCTGACTTCGCTTGTACTTCTTAGCCATTTTAAATAAACTTTGGTGTAGATAATGCGGCATGCTAAGCTCGAAACCCATAAAAACCATTAACAAACGTAGATGAAACAGGAAAACAAATCCATACCTGCCTTCACAAGTGATGAACTGCTTGAGAATCATCAAGAGATCATACCAGCGGGGTTTCAACATCTTCGCAGGTAATCCTCTATTGCACGACCTCACTGTCCGAGACCGAAACAACAATGTCCACGGGACATCATTTACCTTATAACTTTTGGACCATTTTTGTCCCTTGACAGGAGGGCTAGTCGCCAGGCTGAGAGATTGTTCGGTGATTTCAAGCTGGACATCTCCAACTTTGGCTCGGCAGCCATCAAACGACAGTGCGAATTGCCGAGCAACAGAGATATTAAAACCATCGAACTTCCTTATAAACGAAAGCCACCCAAACTCTTCAAGGTCGTTGTATGCACCATCGAATGTCAACAGCGCTTGGCATCCATTAGGTTCGGCCCTCACAACAGGAGCCATAACCTCTGTTCACGGTAGGGTTCACACCGAACGATCAATGCACAGAGTGAATACGATAGGGTTTCCATAGTTTGAATGCTCGACGAGACCGAAAACAACTCCATGCGTGAGAAGGTGGTCGGATTACCATCACCACGCATTGCATTAATGGCCTGTACCGAGCTGTTAAAACCATAATCATTTAAACAAATGTATCGACCAGCGAATGGGTGAATCACCACTTCTACGTGCCATTCATCCGAGTCAGAACCAACACCTCATATGATAATAATGTGCCAAGTGTTAAGTTTAAAACAAACATAGTACCAGCATTAACTATCGATTTAATGTGCCAATTCCATCGTTCATTCCATCGCTTAATCACAGGGTTTACATAGCTCGGGACCATATATCAATCAACGTATAATCTCACTTTGCAAATAGTATGCCAAGCATCAATTCGAATATGATTAATTCATGCGCCTTGAAACCATTGCTATCATACCTTATGAACTTGCCAATGTATTTGGTGCATATTATATGTGTTTGTATTCCAAAGTCTTAGAACCATGCAATCAAAATTTCTTGATATAATAATCGAGTGAAAGTCCAAAGCAAAAAACAATATGACCAAATCCATTATAATTTTCATAAGATCAGACAAGACCAATAACTTTCATGCCCAAAGGTTTAACAATGAAATATATCCAAATGTGCAATCAGGGTAAGATAATACTCAAGAACATAAGTTTGATACAACCTTTAGCAGTCATGTGATAAACCAGTGATCAAGTATCTTTCAGCAAATCAACCAAAGACGATGACAATCTAATCAACGAAAGAAGTGTTTTCACACTTGCAGTTGTGAAAACTGGGTCGAAATTGAATTGTAATGGTCGCAAGAATGAGACGAATGTCCATTAGCACAATGAGACAATGATTTGTCGTAATATGACAAGGGGTGTAGGCAGCTTTTTAAGAGCACTCGAAAAAAATTGGGTTGGTTGCCAACACCTTTCCTCAAGCCTAAGGAGAATTAACGCAAAACAGTTGGAGGACAAAGAAGAGGAGGATCCCAGGATCAGGATCAAGGAGCGCTGGCCGGTCTCGACTTTGATTGTAAGTTGATTCATTTTGAAAATAATAAAATAATACTTTTCCCATCCCAATTCATGAGTTATCTATGATTTTCGTAATTTATGCTTAATTTCTAACCCTCAAGTAGAAAAATAGCATGCATGCGTAGTGTTTTGTCTTGATTGCAGGTTAACTTTGGAAGGAGCAGTGCAAGCAAGCGAGCAAAGCGCAATGGAGGATCTACACCAAATACCAGTAAAAAGGTTAGTAGTTCCTTTCCATGCATGTGTCTTGAAAGAGGGGTTTAAGTTTTGGGTGGTAGGTTAAAAGGTCATTTCTTTAAGGTCAAAATCTACATGAAAATCAGACCCTAGTTTGCTAGTCCGTAGGGTATTATTTCCCAACAACAATATTAGCCTTTTTTTTAATTTTGGTGTGCTATTTGATTGTTAGTTGTCCTTAATATTTTTTATATCCCAAGTCTTGAGTCATCGTGGAGCCAGACCCGCTTCCTCACAGGTCTCATCATTTGTTGAAATTGACATCGCATATTGAGTCTTTGCCTTCTAAAAGGCGTAAAGTTATCAAACGTGGTACACACACTTCCACCTACCAGACTTGCAATCATACAAGGATGAGTAGTGAGTCGAGTCAAAAATATACAGAGAGTCCTTCGACTCCTATTCCTACCATAGTTAATAGTGTTCCTTCGACACCTTCAACCCCTACGGTTGTAGTGCCGATGGTTCCCATCATCACTCCTATCCAGCCTATAGTTTCTACTCAACCCATTGTGATAAACCCTTTTGGGTCTATTTTTGGTACACCTGGGTACAACACTCATTCCATCCCTACATCCTCTATCCCTTTTTCTTATGGTATGAAAAACTTCACATCACAATTTTCATCCTCTATTCCAACATCTAATCATAACCCTAGTATTGGACTTGGGGGCATGGCTCCTCTGCATATTCCACTTTCATTTGGTGGTGCTCATATTCCCCAAAAAACTCCTACAGTTGGAAGCCAACCTCTTTTTTACCCTGGGTCTAATCCTAGTCTTCATGTTATTTGATGGAGCAATCAACCTGACAGACAAGCTACTACTTATGTTATGTCCTTCACACCTACCTTCTCCACACCAATTCCGACCAACATGTTTGACATGACGAATCCACCTTCATCCTCTAGATTTCCACCCGGAGGAGGTCAGTTTCATACTTTGGGAAACCCCCAACCTGGAGCTACTCCGACTGGGGGCAATGTTTACAACCCTCATCATAACATTCCTACTGGAATGGTGTCCAGCCAAACACCTGTGAATCAGTTTGGAGGGGGGTTGTTCAACCCTGCATAGGGCCATGGTGCATACCAAAACCCTGGATGGGTTGCGATTCCCCAACAACAATCTTTCCAGGGATATTGGGGCCATATGTCACAACCCTATCTCCCTTTTATGGTCACGCTCAATTTTCCAGACTTATCAAGATTAATGAACAACCCAGTGCATCATGACCCAACATGGCCTCCTATCCCCACCAAGCTTCCTTCAGATATTCAAAAATTTGAGGGCAATACTGGCGAGGATCCTAGTGATCACATCACTACTTTTCATCTTTGGTATTCTTCCAATTCCCTTAATGATGATTCTATTCATTTATTATTGTTTCAATGCACCCTCACGAGGGTCACAGTGAAATGGTACATAGAGCTACCTGTGAGGACATATGGTAACTTTAACCAGATGGTTTTATTCTTTCTCAACCACTTCCAATTGTCGGTTCATTACAAATTTGGCATAGAACTTATGCCAGCCCTCCGTTAGGACAAGGCCACTCATATATCAGATCACATCCAAGAGAGGTGCAGATGGAAGAGGTTGATCAAAGCCTACATTCCTCCAAATTTCATGTTGGAATAGTTTCTTAAGTATTTACTGCCTTATATTTCGAAGGTTGTTTCTACATTCGGGGTAACATCTGAAGAGGAAGTGATTTTCAAGGACCAACATTTAGATATCATATATGCTCAGTCTGGGATGTTGTACGAAATTATTCCTGATGCATTGAGGTCGAACTATGACCCTATATAGAAGCTCGGGCCTCATGTCGATGGCATTATAGGCTCTGTAAAGGTTAAAGCTATAGACTTGGTGACAAGCCAGTTGAAAGAGTTGTCTCTAAGCCAGTTATAGGAGGACAATCTTTGTCTGTGTCCTCCACTCCCACTCAGTCAGAGGACATACATTCAGTGCAATCGTCGACTAACCCGAATGGTAACCAACAACCAACAACCAAGAGGGAATAAAAGGAAAGGACGTGGTAACAATTATAAGGGTGGGAGGAATAATGATAATAAACCCAAGGAAAATTCTAATAATGATAGATTGAAGGTTAATGCTGGTGAGGGAAATAAAGACAAGAAAAAGGTGAAATTCCCATGTAATCTTTGTACTGATTATCACCTTACCCACTTGTGCCCCAAACTTGAGGAAGCTACAAGGATTTTATCTCTACCGCCCGATGTTTTGACTAATCCTTTCCCACATAATCAACACCTGTCCTCGATCTCTTCTAATGCCGTAAATGCGGTGAGCGGGATTCAAAACCCACCGACAAATGACGGTGACCATCTATGCATCAATATGGTCAAGTCTCAGGTTAATGTAGCCACTCGGTCTCAAGATTACATTTCTTCATAAAATGTTCCAGGTCTAGAGTCTCCCCCTCCTCTGGAGAGGCATTTACAGATCAAAAATCTAGAGCCTCTGCCTCGTATTCTGAAAGGAGTACTCAAGTGCTCTACCCAGAAGCCTAAAGCTATAACTTCCCATAATTACTCTATCGTTGAGGATCTGGGTCAAACCCCTTGCGCGATTTTGGATTTGAAGGTACTCCAGGCGTGTCCTTCATAGAGGAATTCCTTTTTATCTACGTTCAAAGATATAGACCCCTATGTATCTAAGGTTATCAAGTTTGATGTCACAGATGTGAAGCCTTGCTTTCCATACCATGTGGTTTTCCAAATCCATGTGTATTACTCAAAGTATACCATCAAAAGTGTTGGCATTGAGAATCACCCTTAGATTGCAAGAGGATAAGCCCAGTACCCATCAAAATTTTTGTCAATGTAAATGAATGATTAATGGTAAAATGGACAAAACTCAGCATAAGAATTTTTTAACACAGAAATCTGGGCTAGCATTCATAAGCAAGTGAGGTTTTGACTAACTTTTGTCAGTGGTTTAAGGATAAAGGTGAATAGAAGGAAGAATTAGTGAGGAAGGTGGATAGGTCTGCTATAACCATCAAGCCTTCAAGCAGCTAGGTGAAGAAAAACTCAGTCACAAGAACCTCTTAAACTTAAAGTTTAAAACACTGAAAAACATTCATAGCAACATTATAATAAAACATCCTTTATAACACAACCACAACATTTAAAATGGATCATCCAATCATGAGAATTTCAGAGTAAGAGGAAACAAGATGATGAAAGGAAATTGACTTCTATTAATGAAAATGTCTCAAGTCTCATACATAACTAAAGAACATCTCTGCTTAGTCAAAATATTACAAAAAGGGAGCTCTGCTCAACCATCCAACCCTCTTATATCATTCATCTGATGTATTTATAATCAAGACAGTAGCTAGTGTCTTCTCTTATCTGTCATGTTCCTTCTGTCAGAAAGAAACTCACGTCAATATGGGCCTGCAGGAAAAATTTCCCTCTGTGGTACTTCGCGTTGACAATTTTCTGTCTCCTTGGACATACCCTCCATGCTTCCATTTAAGGGGGTAGTTGATTGTTCAACCACCAGTCCTTATTTCATTAACTAATTTCTCCTTGGAAAAATTTCCCTCTGTGGTACTTCAAGCTGACATTGTTTTGTCTCCTTGGCCAAACCCTCCATGCTTCCATTTTAGGGGGTAGTTTATGGTTCAACCACTAGTCCTCCTTTCATTAACTAATTTCTCCTTGGAAAAAGTTCCCTCTGTGGTAATTTGGGCTAACAATTTTCGGTCTCCTTAGACAGGCCCTCCATGCTTCCACTTAATGGGGTAGCCAATTGTTCAACCACCAGTCCTCCTTTCATTAACTTATTTCTCCTTGGGATCAGGACTAGGCTTAACGCCTAGCTTGTTGCCACGCGCTGCTCTCAGATTGGGCCCCATATAAGCACGTGATTATGGAAGCTTCCAAGGGCGGTTTGGATCCACACCGCTCTGACCCTCGCAATCCACCACCAAATGCCACATACCTCTTTATCTATATCGTCGTTTTGATTGCAGGACTGCTCTAAGATTTTAGCGTTAGATAACTTTCTGTCCCCACAATGAAGTGTAGCTGCCGATGTTGTCGCGATCCGTGATCTGGAAACGAATTGATGTTTTTTCCACGCACTACTCTCAGATGGACCCTGCATTAGCATGTTATTGTGGAAGTTTCCAAGGGTGGTTTGGGTCCACACCACTTCGACCCCCGCAGTCCACCATCAACTGCAACATACCTCTTCCACTATACCATGGTTTTGATTGTGGGACCGATCTAGAATTTTAACATTCGAGCACTTTTTTTCCCTGTAATGAAGTCTGGTCGTCGATCTGTTGAAATCTCTGATCTGGGTAACCCTGCTATTTTAGATCCCCTGCTAAAATTTATCCGCCTGCCAACTCCATAATCCTTTTAACCATGTTTAGAAATGGAGCCAATGTTGGCACTCGAGAGCTTTCAATGTTGAGCAAGGATATCTCTCAGAGAACGATCTCCTGAATATGACATGGTGGCCTGATGTCGTTGTGTTTTCACAACTATTTATGGATGAGATCCATGTGTCTTCAGCACTTCGAGCTTCGAGAGTTTTGGATTGTGAAGCATGAAAAACTCTTGAAGTGGTACGAGCCTAGAGTGATGTGGTAGCCTGAAATGAATGCTATGCATCCTTGGTGGATAAGTGCCATGTGTTGAATTGAAAAACACCTGTGGAGTGGTAAGGCCTGAAGTGATGTGCCATCCTGACGTCACTTTGAGACTTCAGTTCTTTGGGACTTCAGGATATTTGGATGGAAATCTCCCGAAGTAACTTTCTCACGGTTGATGTGGTAGCCTCTCGTTACTTCGAGACTTTAGGACTTCAACACTTTGGGACTTCGGGATGTTTGGATGGAAATCTCCTGAAGTAACTTTCTCCCAGTTGACATGGCAACTTCTCGTTACTTTGACACTTAGGGCGTCAGGATCTTTTGAACGTGGGCATGAATATCTCCCAAAGTAACTTTCTCTCAGTTTATGTGGCATTCTCTCATTACTTAGAGACTTCAGGACTTCGACACTTTGGGGCTTCTGTTTGGTTGTTAATCCTTACACGACTTTGAAACTTCAAATGCACAAGAGCTGTAGATCTGAACTTCACATGGGATCTCCACCGTTGAAAATCGAGCTTGTCTGCTTGCTTGTATTTCAAGCTCAAAATGGATTTCTATGAATGCTACATTTCACTCATGGTTTTTTCCTATGCAAACAAAGGACTTGGTCGGCCTGCAAAAACTACATATGACCCATGAAAACTTCATGTGATAACAAAACATAATGTTATTGATGAAGGTGTTGCAACATGTGTGATGTCCCTTACTTGTTGGAAATCCATTGGATCTCCGACCCTCTCTCAATTTTCGACCATGTTGACTGCATTTGACAGTCATTCTTTCCATCCCCATGGTATTGTTCTTGCCTTCCCAGTTCATTTAGGTGGGAAGATGGTGGAGGTGGATGTCGAGGTCGTTGATTCACCCCTTGGCTATAACTTATTTCTAGGGTGTAACTTGACTTATTCTATGACTACAGTCGTATCGTTCGTTTTTCGTACTTTATGTTTTCCTCACGATGGGAAAATCATGACGATCGATTAGTTGTCCTTTGCGCATGCTAGTTCTAATGCATTAGTTGGACTTTCGATCCCTGTGATCGATAATTCTTAGCCGAAAACTGAGGATATTGGTGTCAGAATGTATTCATCCCTTATGGGTACCTTTGATTTCGTGGCACCAATTCATCATATCTATGCCATGTCCAGTAGGTCTACTTCGTCAATGAGGTATGTTCCTTTCTGCACTTCATATTTTAATGATCCTTGGACCTTACCTTCCTTGAATGTGTCTTGTGAAGGTCAATCACATACTGGAATGGCCATTCCACTGTCTGCAACAAAGATAATTTATTAGGTTGTTCTTAACTCTTCTGCCAACCCATATCTTGTCTCCTCGTTGACGGACAGAAGGACGAGGAGGATCTTATTCTTAATCCCATATGGGCCACTTCATCGTCTTTCTCACATGGCTACCTCGATGGTACTTTACCCTCCAATGAAGCAATAATAGAGGCCATGAATGGTTCTGATAGGCCATGGGATGATATGCATCATCGCTCTTATTTCCTCCTAGATCTTGCTAGAATTGAACAAGATGATTTTAGATCTACCTTGAGTGAGATAGTTGGTCACATCGTAGTTCCAATTGATACACATGGTATTTATGCTGAAGGAAACATGGAGAGTATCTCTCCTACTATCATGATCAATATCTCTCGCATTCCTGGTAAAATTGAACATGTATATATCAGTGTGGATTGTTTGCCGAAAGAAATTATGATCTACACTGAGCTATTCAAAGAATTTTGTGATCTTCACTTGGTCGTATGTGTTGAAATAATGTAACTGCAAAGAGAATTCTTATTATTATTGGATTAAATCCCCATTGCGGATTAATCATGTCATTATTATTATTATTATTGTTATTGGATTAATCGCCATTGTGGATTAATCATGTCGATAATTGTATGAGGACCAAATCCCCTTTTGCGGATTGGTCATCGGACAATTATAAAGGGTAGAATAAGAAGTTGGCCCCAACAGTTATTATGGAAGACCCATAATTAATTAAAGGTGGGTTTACCCACCCAGAGTGAGAGGTCGACCCTGCCAGTGGTGCCCTTTCACACGTGCCAGTTTTGTATATATAGGAGGCTAG
>JZKD02S0892717.1:0-14059 GCA_000966675.3 Picea glauca | reverse complement strand
CGATATTTCATGTATTGAATGTATCCCTTATTTTAGAGGATGTTACTTCATACCTTGGGTTATTGATTACTTTGGCCAAGCAACCATTCTTTACCTGAATTTGCTACTCCTCACGGGTTGGATCGGGAGTGGTCCCAATTGCCTTTCTTGCACCCCCCCATCTCATTCCTCTCTAGATCCACCTGCACGTCTCCCTGTACTGCATCCTTAAAGGACATGGTACTCTGGGCACTTGGTCTTGTGACTGCCATTGGTCAGGCTCTGCTGCCCTCTGCTATGCTCCAATCCTCATGCCATCCGTTGTTGTTGCCGTCCAAAACCATAGAAATGCCCTATTTCGACCTACTGAACTCTCATTGTGCTCTCTAGCTTCTCTTCCCTCATACTCAATTATCTATCCTCATTATGTTATTTTCTTCTCATACTTGCAAAATTGTAATATTCATGGGAGAATGCTTGGTTATAAGTTGATATGAACTAATCCTCTCACCTTCTACTGGGAACACTTTTCTTGAATGTCATTTAAATTCTTGTAAATTCCTTTTATGTAAAACATATTCCTTGAGTTTCATTTTGAATGTTTCACACAACTCATAAGAGTATTTGAATAGTTGTTTTTTCTAAGGAAAACCTCATGGGATCTTCCTTACATCTCTAGAATATCCATTTGGAGGGTATCTCAACCAGCTACCACAATGGTGATTGGTAGCCCGTTGAGACTCAACTGGACTCAAACATAAGCCAAACTAGAACCAAAGACCTCACAACGAACTTTTCCTTGACACAATTTGTTCAAACCAATTAAGCTAACCCACTAGACTAACATTTGAATAGATATACAATTTGTTTATGAATTGTTTTTTGCAAAAGTTCTTGAGAGCTTTTATGTATAAAACTCCATTATGTTTAGAGCTATAGCTTTAGAGGAGCACCACCCATCTAAACAAGGAGGAAATCTCCAAAGATGTCCTCATCCACTGTTGACTTTTTGGGGTTACTTTAAGGATAGAAATTAAAATAATCCAAAGTACCCAAAAATATCATTAATGTTATCTAAGTGATTTAAGTGAGAGTGAAAGTTAAACAACTTGACATCTTAACTAACAATTGTTGATGTGATAAAGAAGACTATGATTATGAAGCTGTTTGTGATTTATGACAATTAACTTGAATACCAATCCTCACCATTGTGTTATTTAAATATGGAAGTACAAATTCTTTTATACCTGCACAAGTTAATTTGGATCCTAGTCCCCACGACTCACTACAGTGCATGTATATGGCTAATGGAGTTGTGAGGATATTATGTCAAAGCATGAGAGAATTTTCTTTGAAGTTCTTTTATTATGAAGCTAGAGTCGATTTTCATAGACTTATATTGGGTTCATATGAGGCAAATTGGCTGGATCCCCATGTAACCAGAGTAGATTATTTGAAGAAGCTAT
The DNA here is from genome assembly GCA_000966675.3 of Picea glauca. Taxonomy (NCBI): domain Eukaryota; kingdom Viridiplantae; phylum Streptophyta; class Pinopsida; order Pinales; family Pinaceae; genus Picea; species Picea glauca. Next base: position 12,614 of record JZKD02S0892717.1, on the reverse strand, counting down.
TAGAGTGTTTTGATGACCATGGAAACCCCCAAAGGACTAAAGAAACCATAAACTTAAGAAAGTATCTATTTTAGAGGCAAAAATGCCATATGAACAAGGGGTACCAAGATGCGTTAGTTTTTTGTAACTCTAGAGGAGAGTGGAGGACCAAGACTAGAGGACCACCCAATATTTCAAGATTTTTCTTATGTGTTCCTCGATGAGTTATCAACGTTGCCACCAACGAGAGAATCTAAGTATGCAACTGAACTTCAACCGAGAATAGAACCTACATCTAAGGCTTCTTGTAGAATGTCGGTCTCAAATTCAAAGAATTAAGAATTAGTTGTAGGAATTGTTGGACAAGGGATTCATTTGACCCAAAATTTCTTTGTGGGGTGCCATGGTTTTCTTTGTAAAGAAGAATGATACAATTTGGAGGTCATTCAACGATTGTTGACAACTCAATAAGGCCACTATTAAATATTGATACCTATTGCACTATATCAAAAATCATTTGATGAATTGGGAGGGGAGAATAGTCTTTTCAAAGATAAACATAAGATTAGGATATCGTTAGATCAAAATTAAAGAAGCATTTGTGGTATTGTCTTTCAAGCTAGCCAATGCCCTATAATATTTTCTAGAAGTAATTTGATACATTTTTTCATACATTCATTAATGACATTCTATTGCACTCCAAGTTTGTGGAGGAGAATAAGCAACATCTGAAGATTTCCTCACAGTTACTCAAAACACACTAGTCATATGTGAAGTTTAGCAAGTTTACCTTTTATGAAATAGATATAAAATACCCAGAACATGTGATTTTAGAACATGGAGTTGAAGTAGATTTTGATAAGAGCAAGGAGATCATGGAGAGGCCAACTCTTGAGAGTGTGACACAAGTTAGAGGGTTTATGAATATCGTAAGATACTACACAAATTTTTGTTAAGAATATTTACAATTTAGCTGACCCTATAACATTTTTGAAAAGAAAACTGCTAAGTTTGAGTGGGGAAATAAATATGAAGAATGATCCCAAATCCTCAAGGAGAAGCTCACTTTTGCTTGAATCATAACCCTTCTAGATCTATATAAGGAATTTGTAACCTATACCTATGCTAACAAAGAAGGTTTAGGTGGTGTACTCATGCATGATGGAAAGGTTGTTGCTTATGAATCTTGTAAGCTAAAAAGTTATGAAGGCAATTGCCCCACACATGACCTTAAGTTCATAGTTGTGGTCCATGCCCTAACAAAGTGGAGACATTGCTTATTGGGATGAAAGTTTGATTGAAGGAACTATCACAATTTAAACAATTTGTTTACTCTTTACTATATTTGCAAATTTCCTTAACAACTTACTTACCTCCTTTGTATTTCTTCATTTTGTGTGCTCATTTCTCCTTTGTCACGAGTGTGTGGTCTAAAGGCAAGTAGCTAGGTGATTGCACTTGTATGAATGTTGGCTCAAACCCCCACTTAATGGGTGTGGATAAGGCCAAGTACAAATCTCAGGTAACTTTAACAACATAGATATGCCCCTTATAATGCAATAACTTAGCCAAAGGGACTCTATAAGAAGTATCTCCCCCTAAAAAAATACTTGTTTACTAATCCTCGTCTCAATGCTAGATAGAGGCAATGGATGAAATTCCCAAGTGAACGTGACTTTCACATTAAGTAGCTTGATGCAAAGGAAAACAAGGTTATTGGTGCAGTAAGTTGAAGAAAACAATTAACATACATCTCTACTACAACCTCAGATCTTAAGGTAAAGATATCCAAGGACTTAAAAAGTGAGGATTTGTACAAAGAAGGGATGACAACCTTACTTAAAACAGATAAACAATCTATTGAAGAAGTCACGTTTTTGAGAAAGTGTTGTAGATATTTAGTAAGTCCGAAGATACCTTATTGTTCTAAGGCTAAACATGCATTCCACAATCTCTAGAACTCAAAAGAACTTTGATGTTTGAAGCTCATTATGCACTCCATTCAAAACATCTAGAATATCCAAAAACTTATGCCATTATAAACAAATCTTACTTTTATCCAAAAATAAAGATTACAATTATTTACTTTATCGTAAATTACTTTACATATCAAAGAATCAAATTGAAACATATATATTCCTTGCCATTTACAAATCCCCAAATATAAACATGAAATGATAACATTGACCTTATCATTAGTCTCCCTTCAACTTGTAAAAGAAATGACTTTAATCATAATAATTATTGAGAAGTTAACCAAAAACACTCACTTCATACTCATTAAGACATATTTAATAATGAATTTATGAGAATTACCTAAATTAATCCAAATTCAAATTTTAACCTATAAATTAACTCTATTTCAACATTGAAAACAACAATGTACATTGCCAACATCATTTCTTCCCACTAAAGACAACATAGAGGGTCATCTAGATATTCCTTTGACGACCTTGTCCTCTCCATTACAAAACCATTATTGTGTGCGAAATTGAAAAATTAAAACAGATCATTAGGAAATATCTGTCCCGTGGTTCAATATTTCATTCCCCAATGTTTAGTTCACCTCGACCGGTATCGATCCCCTGAACTCTGCTCCCCTGTGCGCCATTAACAATGAATTCCGCCCTCATTAATCTCAAACCATTCTCATTCGCGGCATCCAATTCGCGTGGCTCGTCGCTCGTTCTAAATGGGCGGTGCCACGCTCGAACCCCATTGAGGGGTTTTCGTATCACCGCAAGCCCTGCAAATACGTTAAGGGTTTGTAACAGAAAAAGACAGACAGCGGCGCGAGCGAGTGCAGATACAGGTAATTATATTGAGATTTATTGGCAAATATATATAGACTTTCGCGGGTTTTTGTTTTTTTCACTTTAATTAATACTGCCTCCGGCTGGCAGAGATAAAAGAATAGAATTTAATTAGTAATGAAATTCATTATCCGTAATTAATGATCAATTTAAGACATTCCTGGTCATCAGTACCTCTTCGCATACAATCAGAATCGAATATTGAATTTAATCAGAGATTTGTTCAAGGATGTTTGTTTGCTTTTCAAGACCTTGTTTCCGTGGTTGAACATGACAGTTATAAAATTTCTTAGTTCATTTTTGAGGGATAAAACATATTAGAGGGAATTGGAATCGCAAATATTTTTGTATGTATTTGTAATGGGCTTTTGTACCGCGGCCAATCGAGAGGAAGTGCTTTTCGTCTTCTATGGCTTTTGTTGTACAGACTCTGCATGTTATTTCTTCCTGTGGGCTTTTTCGGTTGTGTCCAGCATCCTGTTTGGCTATGTAAGTCGCTTGAGTTGGTCTCTATTTTTTCAATGTTGAGTTTCCTTTTCCAGCGTGTGAAGCGTTTTTTTTAGGAGACACTTGAGTTCCAATAAGAAAATTAGAGACACTTAAACTATAATAAGCAAACAAAATATTACATAAATTGCTATTAGAGTTGTAGGACAATTGCTGCAACTACTACATGCTTTTAAAAATGAACATTACAGTTAAAAAAATTCTCAGTTCATTTTAAAATTTCTTAGATCATTTTACGTTTTGAGGAATACAATATATTAGAGGGAATTGGAATCGCAAATATTTTTGTATGTATTTCTGATGGGCTTTTGTACCACGGCCAATCGAGGAGGAAGCGCTTTTCGTCTCCTATGGCTTTTGTTGTACATACCCTGCATGTTTTGTCTTCCTATGGGCTTTTTGGGTTGTGTCCAGCATCCTATTTGGCTATGTAGGTCGCTTGAGTTTGTCTTAATTTTTTCAATGTTGAGTTTCTTTTTCCAGTTTGTGAAACGTCTCTTTTACTTGAATTCTAATAAGAAAATTAGAGACACTTAAACTGTAATAAGCAAACAAAATATTACACAAATTATGTATGTATAATATGATCAAAGTATGTATAATATGATAATATGTATAATATGTATGTATAATATGATCAAAGTATGTACAAATTATGTATGTATAATATGATCAAAGTATGTATATGTACAATGCATTTTATACAAAAAAAAAAATGGGTTCATAGAGCAACTACTATGAACATATAAACCCTTGGATTTTTTCACTTGCAAATCCTAAGGGTTAAGATCTAGCATGTCTTATTTGGCTGGCATTCAGACAGTTTTCATAGAGATAGTTTTGTGTGAGCTGGGGTTGGTTCTCATATGGGAACAGGGACGAGATTGGTCTAGTGGTGTTTCTTGCTTCAGAGATAGAGTTTGCACAGGTGTTCATGGATTAGAGAGAGACAACTATTTTTAGCAGTTCTCCTACTTTTTAGGAGACAAAGTTTAGAGGTTTGCATGGCAATTTTGATTGCATATTCAGAGCCCTTGCGAGCTCACGATTTTAGTGAGCCTTTTCCAGACGACATGCGAGCAACTTACTATTTATTGCAGTTGGAGTTCCAAGGTTCAAATGATGATTCTGAGCATATATCTAGGGGCCTTACAGAAAATTGAATCCGATGAACCTATTTTCATTGACATGCAATGAGTTTCTATTTTTAGTAGTGCCTATTTTTAGGCATGCTATATTTGGCAATGTTCTCCTAGCAGTTTCGAAGATTTTTGGTCTTTTCATATTTGTCGGGCGAACTGCAATTTTTAGCAGGTATGGTCGCCATGCTGGATGACATGGGGTAGTTGCAGGTTATGACACGTGGCAATTTATGAGTGTGACAAGTGGTAAAATCAAGGTGCATGCATGAAGACATTGAGGCACATGCATCAGTTGAGTGTGAGTTGGCACACGTCAAAGGTTACAAGTTGGCATGGTTGAGTTAACTGAAGCTTCACTCCTCTCTCCCACACGTCCTCACTTAACTCCTCCTCTTTTCCATGTAACTCCCACACGTTCTCTCTTCAACTCCTTTTTTAGCTTACGCTTTATCCTCTTTCACTTAATTCTTTTTTTAGCCTAAGCGTGTATTCCTTCTCTCCCACATTTCTCTTCTCCCATGCGCATATCCTCCTTTTCCACTCAACTCCCTTTTCCTTCACTCTTGTTTCAGTGCTTGTACTCCATCATCTCGTATACTTAACTCCTAACTCATGCGCACTTCATCTTCTTCCACTTCACGTCCTCTCCTTTCCTTCCCACGCACATGTATTCTTTATTCGATGCACCTCTCTTTCTCATCCTCTCTATTTAATGCCTCATTACTCCCTATTTAGCGCATGTTCTCCCTATCTCCTCACTTAAATCTTTCAACACATGTGCTTACCCCTTTCCTCTTTAGCTCATGCGAATCACATGAGGCACATGGATCCTTCTTCTAGTTGTCTTCAGTTAAACTCAAAGTATCCACACGAGTTATCATTATCATCACAATAGTTACACATGGAGTGCATGGTTACTACACTTAACTTACTCTCTAATGTGCCTTGCATGAGGGGAAGCTATTATTGGGATGTGCGCCCTCTTAGTTCTATATATTGAGGGTTTCTCCATTGATTCTTGGTCGGATTTCTTTTGCAGCAGAAGACTCTCTCATTCTCTTCTCTAGCTTCTATTTCTTTCTGCAAGGGTCATCACTATACCAGTTTCTGTACTTGTCTCCATGGTGCAATCAACCTTTTGGCAAACATAGGAATAAAATTTTGTTAAGCTCGTATCAAGCTCTTGAGGATTGTTGGTATTGTGTTGGATTTTGTGCTTTGATTAGAAGCTCGTAGCCTATTATCTTGGTGTTATTCAACCATTTAATTGCGCTTTATTTCTATTTCTTTCCATACTTCTTAAAGCTAACGTTGCAGGGATTCTACCATTTCAGTTTAAAATTATACAAATAACCCCTTTGGTAGCTTGATCACTAGCCAAAGGACATCTTGCGTGTGCTTATTTTTGTGTCATTTTTGCAGATTTACAGGGAAAATAGTGCATGCAAACGCTGGGGACACCCCCTTGAGGTTGGCATGCACCAGCCCAAACGGGGAGGAGTATTTGTCAGTGACATGTTTGGACACTTCCTCCTATAGTTGCATGGATTTCTAGCTTGTTGATTCATAATTCTTTCTATTTTATCAAGTGCAGAAATTTGTGCTAACAAATTGGCGCCATTGCTGGGGAAGCATCAATCCTCGGATTGCAACGACATGGCTGAGTTTTGCTTTATTTGATTTATTTTTGTTTGCACTCACTTGGCGACTCCACAGGAAACAGGGTCGGCTCCACTGGGGAACACAAGAAGATCATCTAGATTCAAGTCGACACAAGGTTTAGTTACGGGCCTAAGCGAACCCTAACATATTTTTCGGAACAATAATATACTTTCACTAGGAACTTCTGCCAAGTTGGTAAGCATATTGAGTTCTTTGGTAAGTTCTTCCTTTGCTACTTCTATTCTTTCGACAAATTCTTTAGAGAGTGTAATTTCGACACCTTCATCTTTGGGTTCATGTCTATTTTCATCTCAAGCTAATACTATGGCAACAACTGTGCTTTTTTTCATCTCAAATTAATATTATGGTCGGAGCTGTGAATCCAATAAGGTTTACTTTAATTGTTTATGCCCCATTAAGTTTTGTTGCAATTCCTAATCAGCCTCATGACTTGCCTACAAGTGAATATCACAAACGCTTACCAAAGTCTGCAAGGAACAATGCAGTATCAGTTGAGGGTCACTTGATTGATTTTTTGAATTTGGTGGATGATTGTGAGGATGTAGTGATGAGGATGTTTGTGCAAATCCTTGAGGGGGATGCATGAATGTGGTACAATGCCCTTCCTAGTACCTCCATTGATGGATGGGATTCGTTCCAAGAGAAGTTCATAGAAAGATGGGCAGAATTGGATTGTACCTGAGTTTAATACCCGTTTTTCTAAGACTTATTATAGAATTCCCACTGCTGTAAGGCCTATTGCTACTATGGATTTGTTGTATTATCTTGAGACATATGATTGAAGTTTTGGTCTTTTGCTCAGGGAGAAAGATCTTCATAATCCAGAGGAGGCCTAAGCTGTTGCTGTCAAGTTAGAAAGAAATATCCTTGCAGCCTAGGTTGCCTTTGATCCATTTTCTTGACCAACAAGGGAGGGTGACACCATTCAATGATATTCAACCATCGGTTGTTACAAGAGCATGAAAGTTCCTTGCTATTGAAAAAGAACATACTGATCAACAACTTACACCTTATCAAGGTCCTGTTGATAAACATGATTATAATGATTCATGGTTGGGTGCTCATGAACTAGTAGTTGCACCACTTGAGTCATATGCATAGTTCCATGAAGATGAGGAGTTGAATTTTCAAGTGTGTTCATTGGTTTCTTCCATTAATGATGATGAAGTATGGCAGGAAGAACCACAAGTCAACCATGTAGAATTCAATCAACAAGAAACTTCGCCCTTGCATATCCTAGCAGTGATTCAAGAACAATTTCATCAACTACTATTGCAACAGGGTAAGCAACTTTTGGTTCAATCGGAAGATGATATTCCTTACAATTTGCCTATGAGCCCTGTTGCCGCCTTATACACACTTGGGCTATCGTGGAAGAAATCTTCGATCCACTTAGTGTGTCCTTGGGGGCAAGTCTCGAGTCAAGGTGCTGTCACCTGATCCTCAACTCCTCCGTCTAGGCCAACTCCTAGCGAAGCCAAGAGGGGTAGTCCCTAACAAAAATACTAGGGCTCTTTAAACTATTTTAAGTAAAAGAACTACTTCTAGGAGTTTATTGCAAATAAAACATACGCATTCAACATTTATCATTCATTAGTCAGATACTCATATAAAGCATTTGTCCATAAAGATGCATGCATAAACCAAGTAGGATACAAGTTCTGCAAGATTGATAAATTCGTTAGACAATCACACATGAATGAAATAGAATGCTCATATACATAAATATAAATCCATAGAACCAATGCCTTAAAAGTGTCGTGGGCAGTTGTTGATCGCTTGTTTTATTAAGGTAAATTCGAAGTAGATTAACGAGAGATGTGTGGCCTCTTTAGAGGCTACCTCTTTGTTTGGAAACTAGCGGAGAACCTACCGAAGCCCCAGGGCCTCACTAGTAAGTTCACTAAGGGTGCCGGATGTCCAACACGAGGAGAACCTAGATCTTAAAGTTCCCATCTGACTTCACACACTCCCCTTAGGCATTTTCCCGCGCATTAAGGTAGCAACTATTGAGATTTCCCTAATTAAACTACTCCGCACAAACAACTCCGGTTCTAATGAATCCCAGGATCGAGCTAGGCTCGCAAGGGTTCAGAGCATACACTGGTAATTACGGGGAAGGTTTATTTTAAACTTTGAAATAAAGAAATAAATTTTGAAAATTTGAAACTGAAAATAAAAGCTTTGCAAGATTTATTGTTGATAGCAAAAAGTAAAATCTAAGCTAATCATGCATAAAGATAGAAATTATTTTTAAGCTTAAGTGCATGAAAGATTTGAATGCTGTGTGTGATTTATTTCCTTATGCTTATGTGTGTTTGTGAGATCATATAATAAGACTTGCAAGGAAATAAAGCAAAGACAAGCGCACAACACACCAATCCCCCTAATTGGGATGAAGAAACTGGGCTCCAAGGGCCCGCTTTTATTAGGCATATTACAACGGAGAAGTGAGTTCTCCCTTTTCTCCTTTTGAACTTTTAGACCCTAATAGAATGTATCAAACTAAAAGAAGTTATTACAATAGGTTCTCTGAAGATCCTGGTCTTCAAGGGTTCCAACTTGGGCTCAATTTTCTTCACTTTAGCCTCGATTTCGCCAGAGTTTCCCCTTGCTTTTTGATGGACCTGCTAAAAACCAGCAAAGAATGTGATTAGAAAATGATGAAAAACACTTTAAGAAACTAAAATAAAACTTGAAAAAATTGACCAAATTTTTTTGATTCTTATGCAAAAATGCAATTTTTTAGAGGTTTTTCGAAGCTTTAAATGAGTCTAAACTAAGCTCTTTTAGGTGTTTTTGTTTGCTGTCCCAAAACAGCAAGCATAAAACCCCTAATTAGCTTGATCTACAATGCAAACTAGAGCAACTTTCTACCTTAAGATTTAGATACAAATTTATAGAAAATTGCAACAAAACTAGCTTAGATCTACTCCTTTAAATGAACAAGAATTGAAACTAGATCTAAAATTTTATACATGCAATACTAGATGCTAAAAATAATCTTTTAAAACACATCTAATTGACATGCAAGAAAGTAAAGAGGGAGGAAGAAGAAAATTTCTGATTTTGGAGCCTTCGCTTGAGCGTGGAACTCTTTGGGCTATGGGGTCCCTTTGGTGTGAGGAAGAGGGAGGACGTCTTCTTTCAAACTCTTAGACAAACACTAGATGCAAACTAGCTCTTTTGCTTCTCCAAGGATTGGATCCTGCATGCTACAAAAAACACTAGCAAATGCTTGTAAACTTGGTGTTTCCTACACAAGAAACCTCAGTTGCACATTAGTTTAAACAAAAACAATATATGCAATACAAGCTTCAAATATAACTAAACAAACAGATTAAAAAACAAACAAGCTAAAGAATCCACTCTAACTAGATAACAATACCCTTACGATTAGCCAAATTACACAATAGATAAATGCAAGAAATCAAAACAACATCACCTCAATATGTATCCAACATCCTGTTAGAATATAATCGATGTGCTCATTTTACCATTGACAATATCACTATTGTCACCCAACCATAGGCCGAAGCCACCCTCTGAGAACCTTAACCTTGACAGAGAATCACTCCGGAAGCAAACCCTAGGCTAGATAGCCAAACAAAGGGTAGCACATCTTTCCCCAAGGATAGCGCACCAACAATAGCTGATCAGATAGTCCAAACCCTAACCAAGAGATGGTCCAAGCGTAACTGCTAGTTGCAGCAGCTGCAACGACAACTCTTCTCCAAACCTGCGCATAAACTGGGCAACTGCAGTGTGCACAAGTGCCGCTCTGCAATACTGAGACTGCCCTGCTAGAATGAAGACTGGCCTCCTGTATTTATAGTAATTCTGGTTAACTGCCAGGGCCGACTTCTCATTCTGGGTATCTGTCTGTTCAGTATATTATTATTACTTCTGGCCGACTTCTTCTCTTGGAGGCTAATAACCTAATATAAATTATCTTCTTGAGCCGACAAGTCTTCTAGGGTTATTAGCCAACTCATTAGGGTTTCTCTTGTTTCCTAGAGTATTCTATTCTTGTTAGGTTTACACGTGGAGGTAAATACCTCCCGCAGCTACCATAATATCAACACATCCATCCACACATGAGCACCAAACACCAATAGATTGACCTCCAAAGTCTCTTTTATTCCAATACAAGAAAGATATTACAACAATATACAACAAGGTTGCCCGAACTCCAACTAGCTAAATGGAGAGGGGTTGCCTTCTATTTATTACAATTTGGGTGACAATTCCAAGAGGGAATGCGCAAGTAATGAGGGAGTGGCACATGTGGAAGAGTAGAGATGCGTATGTAGTAAAGGAGAGGTGAAGTGAGGTGGAGTGGAGTGATGGAGGTGGAGTGAAGTGGGAGCGAATAGGAGTGAGGTGGAGTGGAAGTGTAGTGTGAAGGCGAGTTCCCACATTGGGATGTGCGCCATCTCTTGCAAATGCACCACCTAGAAGGGGAGGTCGAGTCCTAGCATTGGGATTATCTCCCTTGTACACATCATCAACCAAGTTGCCTTCCTCTCTAGTGAACTCGTCCTTGCTTTGAGTTGACTGAAAACCGAGGAAAAAACATGTCCCCTACATGTTTCCTAACTTTTAGTAATTCTCCTAAATTTTAGGGAATTTAATTAAAAGACTCTTTTCTGTCTTTTTTCGAGAGAAATACATTTTTGAGTGATTAAAGTCACTTTTTTGTCTAGATAGAAGGGGAATATGGGTCTAAAGGGTGCCCTGGCTTAGAAAACGAGCACAAACATGGCATCTGACAATGACTGATGCCATATTTTTACAATTTATTGACTTTACATTAAATTTTTTTCGTTTTGCGGGAAATTTATTATTTGACTAAAACATTAAAAAACACCTATGGGGACCTAGCACAATTTCCATATGACTCAATAGACATGACCTAGCATGAACTCATATACATTTAGACACTAGACATTGGTTATACCGTGCCAAGAGCTAACCACCAACACATACTCCAATTTTGGAGTCAGTCTTGAGTGAAAAAACTTAGAAATTATTAATCTCCCACTAAGGCAGGCAAAAAAAATTAACAAGTGAAAAAAAACACTCTAGAGTACATGCTCGTGCCCAGGTCTTAGGTGGCCAATAGTCTTTTACAACTTTCATGCTCAAGTCGTTTATTACAATGCCCCGGAGGGATGGAAATGCGGAAAAAGATGGTCTTTAAAAAGACTTGCTGAATCTATGAACTCTGACTTTTGAGCATCTGTTTGCTCAGTCTTTGGCGGCTCATCTTCAAATCCAGCTAGTGCAACTCGGTGGACAACAAGCCCAAATTGAGAGGATCCTTTGACTGATCATTGCTTGGATATTAGGGTTAATCATGATCCAGTTGCGCTAAGAATGATGGAGGTGTTTCAACAGTCAAATTCTAAGAGTTTCGATTCTCATGCTTACATGCTCATTGTTGTTGAAGTACCATGCTCCAAATTCTAACCAACAACCTTCATCAATTTCTTCATTAGCAAATACACCAAGGCATCTTTATGGCTTATGAGATTTCATGATTAGTTGCACTGGAAGGTTGACTGTGTTGATCTTTCTCGTCTAACCGATCACTTAGCTGCATGGTTACATTGGTCATTAGAGCATGTTGATTAGTCATGCTAGCTTTGACTAACCTCTAGAGAACAAAGGAGGTGAAATTTTTGGGGGTTGTGTGTGATAGTTTCCATTTGCTGATTTTTATGTTTGTGGACAACAAAATAAATCCTTTACTTCAACAAGTTTTTCCTTTATTTGTTTACTTTTCAGTCATAGGGTAAGATTCATTGAGTTACATTAGCATGTCGTTGTGTCTTGTGGTGTAATTAGTGCCTCACATGAGGCTAGTTTTGGTTTTCTAATAATTGTTGTCCACTTTTTGAAACTTTGGGTTAAAGGTCTGTGTGTCTTATCATATGTTTTTAGAGTCTTTTTGTCTAGAGTGAGCCTGGATGAGGGTCAGTTTGTTGATATTCCGAAGCATTTGAGTCCATTAGGAAGGGTAGAGTTGAAGAGACACATGATAGTCTTGAGTCATCTTATGTTTTGTCTCTTCATTTTCTTTCCATTGAGTTATCTACTTTGAGTTAGTTATCCCCCTCATCTAGTGGTAGGGACATGGTACCATACATCCTATATCTTCTCGAGTTATCACTTCGTGCCGAGGGAAAGGATTTTCATCATTGCTTTTCCTTTTAACAGGTTATCTCGCATAGACTCTGACACATCATCTGGGGGTGATCGAGAGGTGGAGCACCTTGATGGCCTGAGCCTCATTGGCGATCATTTTTCATTCGAGAAGGATGATCATCATTGGGCCTTGATTGAATGATCCTTGCCAGTGTTCGACTCCAGTGCATCTTTCACAGTGATAGGTTGTGTTCGTACCTTAGGGCCCATTAGCCTTATTGGTGGGTTCCTTCGCATCTGGTAGGTGTTTACACTATTGACATTCGACTAGGTGACTCTC
>JZKD02S0892695.1:0-14059 GCA_000966675.3 Picea glauca | reverse complement strand
TGGAAGCCAACTAAGCCATTGGGTGAGCAGATGTTTTGATTTTGTAATGTTCCTCCAAATAAAAGAGGTCGATCTAGTAGAAATTGACTCTGATAAAACCCAGCTATTGACTGAATGATGGCAAAGATATTTATCAAGAATAACAGTTTGCCAAATGCCAAGATAATTCAGTACACGCCGAAGTGATTTTGTCGCAAGCGCTTGACTAAAATGAAAGATATTTGGGATTCCCCAACCTCCCTTATGTTTTGGTTTGGCCAGAGCTTGCTAATTGCAAATGTGTTGTCGTGAATGGTCAGAACAATCCGACAAGAGGAAGTTGAAGATAAACTTGCAGAGCTTAGTGAGGACCGTGACAGGGATGGCAACTAGTGCCATCCAATACACAACCTATCCTTCAAGGATAGCTTTGATAAGGGTGTACCGACCTCCAAGAGAGAGCCACCTCGTGCACCAGTGGCCAGTCCTTTTTTCTACTTTGGCAAGAAGCCAGTTCCAGTCTGATGTCTTGTATGAGTCTAATTTTAAATGGTAGCCTAGGTAATTGAGACCAGAGGAAAGAGGAGTAAAAGAGTAGGGGAAGATACCTTTTATCTGGTCCAGAGAATGTTGAAGTAAATTTGCAAAGTGGAAAGTGAATTTGCCCCAATTGATTGTCAAACATGTGGCTCTGCAGAAGTTGAATATGATCTCTTTTATTTCTATCCATTCCTGAAGAGTGCCATTTGTCATAATAAGGACATCGTCAACAAAGAGTAGGTGTAAAATTTTGATGGTCCTGGACACCTTTATTCTAGATATCTTTCCTTTAGCTTGGAATGATTTGAGAAGCACGCTCAAGGCTTCCATTGCCAAAATGAATAGAAGAGGTGATAGGGGACAACCCTGCCTCAGTCCTCTGCCCATTCGAAAGAAGGAGGAGGATTCACCATTGACCAATATGGCAACGTTAGAATTGACCACACAGCCCATAACCCACTTGATCATTGTATGGTTGAAACCTGTATGAGCTAGGATCAGTCTAAGAAACTCCCAATCAATGCAATCAAAATCTTTTTTGAGGTCCAACTTGAGAATAAGAGCCTTGGAGTTTTTTGTTTTGATACTGTGCATGCACTCCTGGGCGGTGGCAATAGCATCTAAAATCTATCAACTTTTCAAAAATCCCAACTGTTCTTTCGAAAGGATACAAGAAAGTATAGGCTTGATCCTGGTGGCTATGATTTTGGAAATGAATTTATAACAAAGGTTACAGAGGGCTATAGGCCTATAATCTCCAAAGGTAGAAGGAGTGGAAACTTTTGGTATTAGAGTGAGGAAGGTCAAGTTTAAAGCACCAATCACCTTTCCACTGAGTTTAGTATCCTCCATAAGATCCAGAAGATTTGGACCAACCAGATTGAAAAAGTGAAAATAAAATTCTACTGTCCAACCATTTGGACCTGGAATTTTGTCCTTTGAGAAGGATTTTAGAGCAACTGATATCTCCTGAAGTGTGCAGGGGCTATCTAGTAAAAGTGTATCTTCTGTAGAAACTGTATGGGGAAAGAGGCTAGCTACCGATACCGAAGTCTCCAGATTTGCTGAGGGATTCTGCTAAAAAAAAGGCTTGAAATGGTTAACTGCTGCAGTTTTTAAAGAATGTTGTCCTTTGTGAAGTGATCCATCCTCAATGATGATCTCCCATATATGTTTTTTTCTTCTACATGAACTAGAATATTTATGAAAATATTTGTTGTTGTGATCTTCATACATAAGCCAGTTTTCTCTGAAACGTTTTCTCCAAGTGATTTTGACCATTAGAAAAAGCTTGTTTCACTCCGATTCAAGACCCTTTAAAAGTTGATATCTATCTCCAATGGTCCTCGCGCTATCTTCTCTAAGGATAAGAACCCAAATTTTTGAATCGAGGTCGAGTAATCTTTGAGCATTTTGTTGTCTATATGTGGAGGCCCATGATTTAATGCGAGCTTTTAAGTGTTTGAGCTTCCATATGATTTGGTGTTGAATGCACAGTTTAGATAAGAAAAGCGAATCCTTCCAAACATCAACAACAATGGAATTAAACTCTGCTTCTAGGAGCCAACTGAAGTTTAATTTAAATGGATATGTAATCTTGAGAGGAGAAGAATCGAACTGCAAGATAATCAGAGCATGGTCAGACATAAAAGGAAAACTTACCCAGGAGTGAATCCTATCCTTCGAAGAGATAAAACGTTTTGAAATTAGAAAATGGTCCATCCTCTTTGAAATGGAATCTAGACCCACACGCCCATTGCGCTAGGTTGGAGTCAGGAAGTTTGGTGCATAATCCACCAAATGATGTGCAGTGAAAAGTGTAGAGAAGTAATTTTCCAAAGTGTCAAGTGTAGCAGTGCCCCCCCATACTTCTCCAGCTGAAATTGTGAGGTTTAGATCGCCTGCGATAATCAAGTTGTCAAGGTCAAGAAGACCATTGGCTTCAATCTGCTCCCAAAAAAATTGTCTATCGGAACAAGGTGCATATATGTTGAGAATATTGATCTGGTTATTAGTAATAAGGCAAGTACCAAACAATAATATGCCTCCACAACATAGAAATGGATGGAAATCATATTTGCCAGGGTCCCAAGCCACTGCCAAGCCCCCAGATGTACCAAGTGAGTTAACTGAACATATGTGCCAATTGGAATGGAACTGGTTTAGAAATAGTCTAGCCTTTTTACTGTCCACCAGTGTTTCCTAAAGAAAGATGATGTCCGGAGAAATGTGTGAGAGAAGTATTCTGAAAGAGGCAGCTTTTAGGTGGCCCCCCATCCCTCTGATGTTGAGGGAGAGAAAGATCATGGCTTTGCTCTTGCTATGGCTATCATGCCTCTAAGTGCCCCAATATCAGTAGAAGTGTGTGATAGAACCACTAAGAGAATAGGTGGATAGCCCTCCTTATGTCGGGCACTGCGAGTTTTGATCGGAGAGTGTTTGAAACCATGTCCTTTAGACCATGTATAGTCTTTACCCAATGATGTAGATGTGGTCTCAGTTGGTCCCAATCCAATATTAGTAGCTGGTAAGTTGTGTAAAGATGGTCCCCGATAGGTAGGTAAGGGCGTGGGAGTTAAAACTTCTTTATAAGAGGGTAGTAACGAGTCTAAAACATCACCAAGTGTGTTTTCTCTAGTCTTAGACTCACTCAGACCTGGAAGGCCAAATAAATCCTCCTGTTTAGAGACCTAATCACCATTACTCTATGTCGCCAGTGTGTATTTATATTGTGTTGTATTAATGGTGTGTTCTCGGTCCACCATGGAGGAGATAGCTGGAAGATTTAAAGTGGGAGTGATCGGGGAACATGTCAGGGCGATAGGAAGTGTGGTATTTTGAATGCATGGGAAACTGTGGTAGGCAAGGTGCTGGTCAAAGTCGCACTAGAGTAAACTGGAGAAATGGAGCAGTATGGGCAGCAAAATGAACAGAGTTTAATGTAGAAACTGAGCGTTGGGTGGACAGTCTATGGAATGGTTGTGGCATATTATTGTCCTCTGGAGTGAAGGAAGCTGGTCCCTTATTTAGAATGGTAGTGTGGTCTATAAGTTCTAATTCTATGGAGGAGAGTGAGGAGTAAAGTGTTGGACAAATAGATTTGAGCTTACCAGAAATAGAGTCCAGTCTAGGTGTAGTGCCATCATCAGGATAATTTGGAAGATGCAGGTGTGTAGGTGCGGTTGGTGAGTCCGTCATAGAAGCTAGCTCAAGCATAGTTTCCTATGAAATATCCTCTTCAATAATGCCAGTGAAAGTCTTTCTCAAGTGGCATGTCTGTCTGCCAAGTGTGCATCTGAAAGGGATGCCAAGATAATCTAGTTTCTAGCGAGTGATGTGTCCTCTCCAGTATATAGATAGGGTTTCAAGTAGTCCCTCATGTATATCTAGCTCAACTAGAATCCTTGCTAGTTTCTTAACTGTGCTAGAGAATGTTTTTAAGTCCACACCGATGAAGTAACCTAAAGAGTTTCCAATATCCATGAGGGCTTGTTCAGTCCAGAGATATAGTGGTAGTCTAGGGAGGAGTACCCATAGGTGTCGATGGCAAAAATAATCCTGAGAAGGATCAAAGCTCACTCTCCACCATTTTAGCATAAGGTTGTTGTCATCCAAGATCTAGAGGCATTCCAGAATGACTGTGGTGTCCTCAGGGGATTTAAACTGAAAAAAGAGCCAACCACGCCAAAGATGTGAGAGATGGGGGACATAACCTAGAATGGGCCTCCATGATTTGTACATCTAGGTATCTAGGTCTGATTTGCAGAGATGTATGTAGGAGATTCTTCCCACGAGACTGCAGAGAGCCATGGAGAATGTGTCTTCTAGGCCAATATCTGAGCCAAGAACTAGTTTCTTTTTGTTTTTTTTCGAAACCCACGGTCTATGAGAAGGTTTTTTCCCCCCAAGAAAGTGGTTGTGAGTCTTTTGAGTAGGTCCAGAGGAAGTTGTAAACTTATGAGGAGTCTAGTGAACTGGTGTGCTACATGTAACTTGTGTGGGTCCTCGGAAAGGAAAAGGATGAGAAGTGCTAATGATAGGGTCTGAGATATAGTGTGGTGGTCTGCTAGCTGCATGAGGAGAAGAGTCTAAAGCCGTAGGTAGTTATTTTTGGAGGAGAGTCGGGGAGAAGGAGACAGTGGGAAGGGTAGTAGAGTGTGTGTGTATGGTAGGTAGTGAGTAAAGGAGTTGTAAGACCATAGTTAGTGGTCATGGATACAGGGAAAGAAGGAGATATTGAAATGATAGTATGCTTAAAGAGCTCATCCATTGATGAAAAAAATCCCACACTGTTCCATAGGTCTTCGTCAGCAACACTCATGAGTGCGTTGACTTTCGCCTCCATCAGTGTGGGTCTCATGAAGAAGGAAGAAGTTAAAAAGGACTAGGAGCTCTGAACAATATTATAGCAGGAGAAAAGAAACAGTTAGTGGATGAGTCTTCTCGGTGTGGGGTCGAGTTAGGTAGGCAGTCCAAGAAGGGATCAAAGTCAGAAGGATAAAATGAAAAGGGTGTTGGAAATGGTGTCCTCACAGGTAAGTAGTGGTAACGTGAAAATAAAGGAGCATTTCGAGTCTTGGTAGGGCCAGTTCACACAGGGGTCTGCCATTGTTGCCAGGAAGTCCGCCATTATTGCAGAGCTTGTACCTCGCATGAGTCGCCTACCTGCTAGTTCATGGAAGCCACATCTTCTCAAGTTTACATGCGCTTACCTACATCATTCACACGTTATCTTCAAGACAAAATTTGTTTCAATGGGTTCTAGCTTGAGTGATTGAAAGGAATAATTGTTATAACCCTACTTGTGACATGTTTTCTCTTAGTGTGCTAATTGTTGATTAAGATTTTTTGTGAGCCATAAGGAGTATCTAACCCTTACAATTTGGATGGTGGGGTGCTTCATTACATGTCAAAAGATACAAATGTAGTGGATATATTTAGCTTATATTGTCTAATGTCCCTTTTATTTGAATATATGTAGTACTCTAATTAATTTATTGAATTTTTATTTGTAATTAGGTATTTAAATTTGTTATTCTAGAATAAACATTTTATAATTATATCAATTTTTTTTCAAAGGCTGGGACTAAGTTGCAAGTAGCTCTTGGATTGTTATTGGATGATATGTTATATTACTTTAAGCACATCCAACAAGGGAAAATTAGTGTTTTGGTGAAGGAGGAAGACTCTGGGCCTACCTTAGGTGAGTATGCATATGTGATTTTGTAAGATTAAGTGTTTTCAATACAATTATTGATCATTTAATCAACATTATGGTTAGAGTTTATAACATGTATTATTATGATTTCACTTGTGGGCCCTAGTTTTGTTGTCAAAAGGCTTGCATAAGCCAAATAGTTTCCCTACCACCTAATATCACTCTGCAAACACTACAAGGATTTCTTATTGAAGCTCATACGAGTGTTAGCGATGGTGTAACTAGAGGTCCCTCATAGGTTTGTTATGAAGGTCAACCACAAGTCACTAAGATTCCTGTGAATGAAGTTTTGGTTGAAATTCTTGTTAATGAATATGTTGTTGTTTATGATGGTTTTAGGCATCGAAACTCATTGGGTTATTTTGTAGATAGAGTCCCCCTCAAATATGTTATTAGGGCATGGGAGTCATACCACAAGATATGCACTACCACTTGGAGATTGACAAAGGGTATTTTAGTTTGCTTTCAAAGAGGAAAAACATGTTGTAGAGGTGGTCACATGGTCCATAGATGTGTAGCAATACCTTTGTGGTATTGTTTTGAGAGATTTTCCATTAACAAGTTTGCTTAGCTACATTGTCCCTTATAGGTTCAGTTCTCTGACCTCCTATTACAACATTTTGATTTTCTCAAGCACATCTCAACTCTCCTATGGCAATTCCTTTTCCATGAGCTCCAAGCATTTTTAACCCTCTCCCTCAAAAGCTTATCTACATTAGGGTTAACCTGTGCTAGGACCCGAGAGAGAAATTTTTCACAAAGGTCTTCCCTAAGGCATTAAACTATTTTGGCACCCAAAGTTTTGGGTAGGTTACGTGCACACACAGATCAATCGTATGCACACATTAGTTTTGCATGCACACACTAGTAGCCTATGTGACAGATGGAATAAGGCATGTGCGTCAATGAAAGTCTTATATTGTGTGTTGGAGATCAGAAAGATACTACATGCATGACGAGTCAAAAGAAGATATTCAAGAATCTTCCTAATTAATGAACCCAGACAACACGAGAGATCGTGGGGTAGATGATGTATAAGATGGCAAGTTTGCTAGGACTTCCATGCTCCAAGAAGGTTATGTGGGCTGCATGTAGATAACAAAAGCATGCGAAACTAGTGATCACTAGAGCGAGTGGAATATAGGAGAAAAGGACAGAGCACTAGAGCAGGAGAAGAAAGAGAAGAAAAGGAGAATAGAGAGAAGAAATCCTAGAGGAGAGATGAAGGAGAAGAGAGTTTGTCTGAGGTTTGTCAAAGGCAGTCCAAGTCTTGTATGAGTCATGTCTCGAGTTTTTGTAACAATTTTTGGTACGAGTCTGAAAAAGTCTTGTGTAAAGTCTATAATAGAGTTTGTTGAGTAGTGTAGAGTCTAAACAGAGAGCGCATGACACATTGTAATGAAAGAGTTGTAGAATGAACCAGTGCGCAGAGCATTATTTCCTTTGTAATTTGGATATGTCGATGTATGCATTATGTTATTTAATGGAGATAATATGAAGTTGCAATTCTCTATGTCACTTGATGTTTCTAATATGGGTTAAATGGATGATTGTGTTATTGGTTATGTTTTTAATCTATCAATGAAGTATGATTGAATGAATGAATGATAGCCCAAGTGGATTCCTAGTATGCTTTATCCCTTAATCTATGACACAAGACCATATGGTCTCTGTGATTCCCATAGCATCTTGGGTGAGACCTTATTAGATCCTTGATAGAAGATTGATATGCCAACGCCTTGGGTTTTTTTTGGTCAACTCTAGATGAACCCCGAGTCATCAACCCCCCAATGTTAGGAAGAATGCATGTTAGCGAGCCAACAAATGGTTTTGTTGTTGGGACCCGAAGGTTTTGTATTGCATGATGAAGGGAAAGAGTGAGGTGGAATCCATCTTGGGAGGAAACCCAAGACTGGTTAACTATGAAGGAAGATGAGCTTGCTCTACAAGAAACTCAATGTTTGATAACCAATGTGGAACATTGGAAGAAGAGATATATCTACACTGATTTGCATGATATTTTCTTTACTAAGTTTACATGTTTGTTGTATGAATGGCTAAAGAGGAAAATTGCCACTAACACTACTTTGAGACCCCAATAATCATTGGTCTGGAGCCAAACTATGGTTGATAGGTTGAAGGAATTGGATAATAAGTGGGCTCAAGTAATCGATTTCTGGTTTTCCTGAGTAAAGGAGGGATACATTATTGAGTTCGACATAGAATATTGTGATTCTTTCAATGAGGTTGAAAGAAAGTTTGTCGAAGGTCCTCGAAAGATACTATTGGAAGAAATCATGTTGTAGATAAAGATGTTGTTCATTAAGAAAGGATTGATGGACATGGAGTTGGACATAATGGCCAAGTAAACCCCCTAGCGCTTGTTGGCACTGAGCTATGCAATTTTGTTGCTTTATTACACACATGTGCACACATTGACCTTTGTAACACTGGGGGGTTAAGACCCAGGGTTTATACAGAGCGTGTCCAATAAAAAACCCTAAGCATCGGCATATCAATCCTTGGTTGAGGTCGAGGAAGGTCTCACCTGAGATGTAGAGAGGATAATAGAGACCATAAGGTCTTGTGTCAGGGATGGAGGATCAACCATAACTAACAAAACTGTAAATGGAATCCATGTAAATCATATTTGATAATCTAACAAGGACTAAGAATTAAAAAAATACACACACGTGTGTTACTCATTCATCATAAACATAGAATAGAACATGACTGCCATATCTTTATTACTGAGCGTATTCCATCATATTAGATATATACAATGTGTTGAATAACTAAGTTGCACAACATAAGACTTCATCTCATTACTATACAAAAAGTGGGAATACAACAGTATGTGCCTTGCGCTAAACTTCAAGACTCAGACAGATACAAGACACAAGAGAGTTCTCCATACAACACAGGATTTCATTAGGCTAACTCAGAGCTATGGTACTAATGTCTTCCCGAATTAACCAACCTCTTTTCTGAGCTGAGAGCTCTCTTTTATATCTTTTTCTATTGGGGAGCGTTGTCCTTCATTGTTTTGCTCCACTTGCTTGTTTGATCTATGTTGGCCCTCGACCAAGTTTTGAGGAAACCTTGGCCAGGTTGGGACCACTTTTGGACTTCGACAGGCTGGTCGAAGATGGAGCGCCCATGCAGAGCTGAGATCGCGGATCTCACCAATTTTGCGGGCTATGTGGACCCAATAAGGGGTTTCTAGGGTTTTTGTAATGGGTTATGTGATGTCAGCCCATGGGGTTTACCCATGATTAGGCCTTATTGTAAAAGTATAAATAAGTAAGAATGTATTGTAGAAATTAGTTAATAGCTTGTGGAGCTAAGTGAAAGTAGCTTGAATGACTTTGTGCAAGGGAACGTTTATGTGTAAGGATTCATGCTTAATAAGAGAGTTGGCTATGTGCCTTGACTTAGTTGAAAGGAGGATCTGGTGCTCAGTGAGAAAATCTCCTATCCTATGCAAAGCTCGATTATGTGGCTTAGTGCATAGGAGTCACTGAATGTAAGAGATTGAATAACAATAAAGAAGACGAAGTAGTTGGTGGACGTAGCCCCACATTGGGGTGAACCACGTATATCTTGTGTCTTTGGTTTCCTTGGTGTTGTGTTGTTTATGTTATGAATCTGCTTAGTGCTTTGATTAGTATGTCTGATAGATAGATTTGTTGATGCCTAGTGCTTTACTTAAAGATGAATGAATGTTAGATCTAACTCGGTGTTGTGTGCTAAGTGGTTGAAGTGCTTAATATTTATTGTTACTGTGCCGATCTATCTTTGGGTATGTTTTGCGATGTTAATAAAGCTAATGAACTAATGCATGTCACCTTCTAAGTGTTGCTAGAATACTCTGTGAAGTGTTATTATCACAGATCTATGTCGCATCTTGGTTACAGACACCTGAGTCTTGTAACCCCCCTTACTTCTACCTCGGGTGAGACTTCACCTGCTTTGCAGGTGTTGTCGAAAGGGCCAATAGTTAGGGTTTTGTTGGTGTGTTGTTGAAGTGTTGAACCCTAGGTCTGCCTCTGTGCCAACAAATGGTTCTGTTGCTGGGACCTGAAACTGTGAATGCTGGGAACTGAAGTAAAGAAAAGAGAAGCTATGTGCATAGATCTGCTGCTAAAGTGTGTAGTACTCTACTTGACTTGTCAAGCTCTATGCTAAGAAAGAAATTCGATCTGAAGAAAAGAGATAAGATCCAAAAAGAGGTAAAGCTTTGTGCTTTGATAAGAGTAAGATAGGTGATTTTTTTTTTGAAAGCATGAATTTAAGTATGTTTAATAGATTCTGTCCTAGTCTGAAGGCTAGGTTGCAGTTGCAAGAAAGAGTTGATCTGACTAAAGTTAATAGAAATGAAGAAAGATATGTTATTCCTATGCATAGAAAGAATTTTTGGACTAATAAGTGGATGCAATAACCTAGAAAGAATTTTTTGTAGAATGCAGGTCCATCACTGTGATCCTAGTGCACAATATAGAAGAAGTTGGGGAACATTTAAAAGGAAAAGACAGTTAACTTTGTGTTATAATTGCAAAAGACCGGGGCATATTACTAAGGAATTCCCTGGCACGTCCTATTTGTCTTTGTTGTAAGATTATTGGTCATGAGGTTGAGGATTGTCCAAGGATGATTGCTAAAGTTGAATGAATGAACATGAGACAAGAAAACTATGAAGAAAGTCAAGAGACTAAGAGCATGTTAGAGAATCCTAAATAGAAAGATTCAGAGAAAGCTCAGACTATGTTATTACAGTTGAAAGAAACGATGGATGTTCACAAAGATGTCAGTTTACCAGAGATCCTGAAAGAAAAACAACGCATAAGTACAAAAATAGAGGACTTCAACATAAACCGTGTCTTGGATGAGGAAACACAAGTAATATTATGACATAAGACACTTGGGAAATTTTGGGAAAGCCTACTGTGGTACCTTCATTGGGAAGGATTGGCTTGTTTAAGGGAAAGATGATAACCTTATGTGGAAGAGTTACTAATATACCTATTACTATTCATAGAACATCGACTGAAGAGGAATTTGATGTCATTAAGTTTGTTGAGAACAACGCCCCTTTCCCACTTTTACTAGGTAAGACTTGGATTGGGAAAGATCAGAGTAAAAGGAAAGTAGAGGAAGAGGCCATAGAAAATAAAAAGAAAGAACTAAGGGACTTCATAGCTAGAAAAATAGATCAACTAATAGAAGAACGAGAGGATAAGTCGAAGCAACAAAAGGCAAGATAATTAACTGTCAAGATTGAAAGAATGCAAGAAGGTTTGAAGGACCTATCCATGCAAGAAAGAAGAATACCCACCCAGGAAGTATTAAGAGAAGGGATATTAACTTCAGACCCTTTGAAGGCACATCAACAGTGCAAAGTCACTATGATAGGAGAAGATAAGAATAAAAATGGAAAGAAGATTCCAGAAACAGTTAGAGAGACTCAAATCACAGGAGAGAAGGCAAGGAAGATAAACAAGAAGAAATCCAAGATGGAAAAGCTACAGGAAGCTACAAATACCAAATGGAAGACTTCACAGACTAGAACCTTGCAGGACGCAGGTTCGCAGGAATTGAACCTCGCCGGAACAACAAGACTGTGCAGAATGGGATTTCGCCCCTGTGAGGCTATATGACCGTTGGAGGCACCTCAAACGTTAGAACGATGCCTCCGAACGACTATAAAACACATTTATGGGTGGATGGATCGCTCTTAGACGTTGAGACTGTGCCATAACAGAAAGATTCACATTAATGGAAGCATTCCTGGCCGTTGGAAGAATCTGTTATGAGTCCCCGCTTATTTAACTTGTCCGTCACTGCGTCGAGACCACTTTTTGCCACCTGTGATTGACTGAGCTATAAGAGAATTGATTGTTTTTTGAGTTGTGTTATCAGAAACTAGACGTCACTGTCCGTTTGTCTACCCTGCCTATCTGTTCGCCTACCCCGACCTGTCTGTTTAAAAGTGAGAATGTCGGGTGAACCTACTGAATTAGAGAAGTTTTTTGAGGAGGTCCACAAGAAGATAATGACCAACAGACAGTTATCTGAAGGTGTCTAGGCATCGTCGACTAGGGGATTGCAGGATTTCCCTTTGACTAGACATTGTTTTGGCATCTGGCTAATGCGAAGCAGATCCCATCAATCCTACCAGAGTGCATTCTGCCTTTGGCTGGTGCAGTTAACTGTAACAACATCCCATGAGACTATGAGTACACTCTATTCACCACGTATATTCCAAAGGGAATACGTGTAGTCGAGAGTCAGTTGGAACAGATCCTACTACTGAAGAATAACGACTTCAACCTAGGAGACAGAAAGAACTATGCTATGCTAGTGCCCCACCACTACTTGATGAATTCAATTGGGAATAAGCCTCACCTCGTCTCCCAACCATGGATTAAGGGACTGGCGTAGTCCACTGTGTTAAATGTGATGAAGATTCCCCATTTTGGCCGCCACCATAAGGTTAATTCTTGCGTTAAAATCCTCTTGTCATGCTATCATGGTGGATACCCGTGGCTCGACCAAAGGATTACTGTGGATCTGGTGCTGATCCACCAAATTACAAGATTAAGCATGAAGGGAACTAAACCTCAACAGTTTTATCCAGGGAAGGCCTCAGACTGCTCCCTGGCACAATGCATCAAGGAAGCTTACAACGAAGTAAAAAAAGTAAAGTGATGTTACAAGGTAGCCTCTATCCAGGATGGCACAGTGTGCCTCGCTTGCCAACTCATAGATGACAAGCTCATAAGGAAGAATCGCCCCACACAGGTCACCGAGTTCATGGTAGACCTTGAAAGAAAATGTGTGGAGGGAATGCAGATGAATTGGGTGAGCTACCTCGTCAATGAACTAGAGAAAGACTATTGCGAAGCTTAAGATTTGGGATACCAATTCCACTTCATCTCACTGATTGTTTTGATCGCATTTGTTGCTTGGAAAATGCCTGAAGGAGCCACCTTTCTGGAGATCAAACCATTAGAGCTATTGGCCTCTAGGTTTTCTACTTTGTGGTACACCAATGATATGTCGAAGCAATGGCAGTCAAATGCTGTGTTTCATGCATATTATCAACAACTCAAGGTTGCCATCGAGTCATTTCCACACATGACACCGTGCACCTTGCACCAATACAGACCAATAGCCAAGTTCCATGAAGATCCACATTTCATCTATATCACTGCATGCAGAGATGAGAACAACGAAGAACTACAGTCATAATACAAATTGATAGATGAGGACATGGAGCAGATTACAAAGAAGTGGCAGGAGGAGTTCTTTGTACTCGTTGCCGATGGAGAACTCTTCGACACTGACACCATAGGTAACCCCATGGTCTCCCAGGTCGAGCATGTCAGACAGTCCAGTGGGACAAAGAAGAAAAAGAAGCAGGATGAAGTCCATAATATAGATACCGATGAGGAGGACAACGCCTATGAAGAAAATGCATCTGGCTCGCTAGGAGTAGGAGGAGACGAAGCAAATGGAAAAGGAGGAGGGGATGAAGGATAAAAGCAAGGAGAAGGCAAAGCTACACTACCTGAAGATCCCCCTATTGGAATAATCACACTGTAGAAGAGGAAGGTTTCTCCGTAGAAACCTTCAGCAAGAAAGAAGACGTGCGCCAGTAAGCCCCAGTTAGAAGCAACTCTCATGGAGGAGGATATCGTTTTATTCCGTGGAGATATGGAAGACACTTCCGAGGATATCTTGCAGAGATATGGAGAAAAGCAGGGTGCGTTATATGGAAGGATCGAGAAGGAATTAAAGGAAGTACAACAAGCTATTAGTTTGGTCCGCGCAGTACCTATTGTGCCCCCCTTGTCATAGATTGTAGAATTGGGGGATGAACTAGCCCAATTGAGAAGACTAGCAGATGTGATAGAAGCCCGAATTCAGAAAATTTAGGAAGAAAAAGAGAAATATGAAGCCCTAGAATAACTACGTGTAGCACGGTACAATGTGGCCACCTACGAAAGTGAGAGAGAAGAGTTTTGGGCGATGCTCAAGGAGGAAAAAGCTCAGGTATAGAGAGAAAAGGAGCAACTGCTCACTGAGCAGACTGTGGTCAAAGAAGCGGTGAATAAAGCATGTCGCTCTAGGCCAGGCTTGGCACAGGAGGAGAAGGAGTCGGTCGAGGCTCAAGTGGTGAAGCTCGTTGAGACCATCCAACAACGTCCAGCCAGGATAACAGAGTAGGAGGCTCAAGCAATGTCGAGCACCCTGCAGGAGGTGCATGACTAGAGGGAGGAAACTGCTAAGAATGCAGTAGGAAGAATAAGAGCCCTCACT
>JZKD02S0892662.1:0-14059 GCA_000966675.3 Picea glauca | reverse complement strand
TGAACACCACATATATAATCCTAATGATTTTGTGATTTTCATAATCCCATAAGCGATAACCAAAATCATTAACATTGTATCCAATAAAGGTACATTTCTTGGATTTTGCCTCAAGCTTTGTTCTATTTTTTTTTATCAATATGGACAAATGCTTCACAACCAAAAGTCTTCATAAATGCATAGTTTACCTTTTTACCTGTCCATGCCTCCTCTATAATTCCACCATCAAAGTATCTTGAAGTCCCTTTATTTATTAAGTAAACAACAATGTCTACAACATCTACCCAAAACTGTAAGGGCAACCCTGCATGCAATCTCATACTCCTTACATGTTCCATGATTGTCCTGTTCATCCTTTCTAACACACCATTTTCTTGTGGTGTTCTTGGAACTGTCTTCTCTCTATAAATCCCATGGTATGAACAGTAATTATCAAAATCCTTGTTGCAGTATTCACCTCCATTATTTGATCCGAGACACTTCAACTTCTTTCCTGTCTCATTCTCAACCAAAGCTTTCCATTTCTTAAAAGTGTCAAAAACATCATATTTTTGTCAAATGCAATAAACCCAAGTTTTCCTAGTTGCATAGTGAATAAAAGTAACATAATAGCGTGATTCACTAAGAGATGATACATGAGTTGGTCCCCATACATTTGTATGCACAAGCTCTAACTTTTCACTCTTCTTTTCCTTCCCAACTCTAAGAAATTTAACGCTCTTATGTTTTCCATAAACACAATGCTCACATAAATCCAAATCAACTTGTTTAAGATCTGGAAAAAATTGCTTTTGTGGAGTATCTACATTCCCTTATCACTCATGTGTCCAAGCCTACGATGCCACATTGTTGTATCCACTCATGTAGAAGCTAAAGAGATAGAAGAGTCATCATTACTAGTACATAAATACAATGTACCTACCTTCTCTCCTTTTGCTATTACCAGTGATCCTTTAGTGACCTTCCATGCTTTTTCTATAAATGTAGATATACATCCTTCACTTCCCAACTGCCCTGTTGAAATTAAATTTCTTCTCAAATCTGGAACATGTATCACCTCTTTCAATAACCATTGGTTTCCATACTTTAACTTTATTTGTACCTTACCCATTCCAACAATTTTACATGGTTCACCATCACCCAAATAAACCTATCTAGAACCACCTTGAACATAATCTTGAAAATATTTCTAATGGGGTGTGGAATGAAATGAAGCCCCTGAATCTAATACCCAAGAATCAATAATATTATCTAAAGAAAGAATCAAAGAATCTTGTAACACATCACCTACTGCATTTGCTTCCTGGTTTTTCTCCTACTATCCATCTCCTTGTTACTTTGGATATCTGCAGTCTTTCTTCAGATGTCCTCTCTTCCCACAATTCCAACACTCTATCTTTCCTATTATGAATTTGGATCTACCATTCCTAGACTTCCTATGGTTCCTTGGGCTCTTTCCTCTTTCCCTTTTTTTTCCTCTATTCTCCATGGTCAACACATTACCTGATGTTTCACCTATGTTTTTCCGTCGCATTTTCTCGCTAAGGATAACACCAACAACATCATCAAATTTCATAGTGTTTGAACCAGAGACATAGTTACTTAAAGCCATGACCAATTTGTTCCAACTTTCTGGTAATGAGCACAAAATTAGAAGAGTCCTGACCTCATCATCAAAGTTCACTCCTACATAACTTAGTTGATTAGTAACCGTATTAAATTCATTTAAATGATCGACAACAAACCCACCTTCTGATATATCCATATTAAATAATTACTTCATTAGAAATACATTGTTGGAAGCCGAAGGTTTTTTAGATAGTTTGGCCAATGCCTTCATCAGATCCTCCATTGTCTTTTCTTTTGAAATGTTGAAATCCATTGACGCTGCCAGTCACAACTGTATCGTTCCTAGTGCCTTTCTGTCAAGAGCCTCCCATTCTTCATACTTCATACTCATCGGTTGCTTTGCTTTTCTTCCCAACAGTATTTCTCGACCCTAAACTTTCCATCTTCCGCCATTGATCCCACTCGAACTAGGAACCCTCTTTTCCAACGAGTTACATTTTTCTCTGATACCAATTGTTAGAAAAGAGGATTGCAGAGAAATACGTTAAAAATATGTGTGGAAATAAAACAGAGAAGATACACAATACAGTAGAGACACAGATGTACATGGTTCACCCAATGTGGGCTAATTCCACCATAGAAATTGTCAGTCCTTCCATTATTATTATCCATGAAATGAAGGGATACAACCTACAACACACCCGTTGTAACTTCCTCTCCTTTCTCTCACAAGATCCTCTCTCATAATACAATATTCACTCAAATACTTAGTCACAATACAATTCCCTCATACATAAAAGAGGGTTTCCTTCTAGGGAAAAAACCCTAACACAACTTCTACCGTCGGATTTGCAACCTAATGATGAACAGTTCAGACTGACTATGAAATTACAGTATTTTACAAGGCAATTTTCCCAAAAAATTCTCTTCAAGGGTGCTTCCCCTGAACCCCTGCTAGGGGGGCGCTCCAAAATATTGTCGTCGCCCCTCCATGGACCCCCCTGGTGATATATGTGGGGGAAATCCCCCCCACACCCCCTGTCAGGAAATGAGATCCAAACACGACTAAAACAAGACCTTTGAATCAAGAAGATAATCAAGCTCCACAACCAACAACAAATTAAAGGGGAAAAACAAGTAATTTCATACACTGATGACAAAACAAAAAAGGTCAACAGTGATCATCTATTACATATTTTATGTTATTCACGAGGATCGATTAACAATGGAAAATGAACCAAATCTCCAATAGAGTAAGTCATTTTCTACAACTAGATGTAATTTTTATCTGGTTAAATGGAGTTCTTCATTTTTATTTTTATTTTCCAAATTAAGGGGGGAAAGTTAGATTTGTAAGTTAAGGCAATACTATTGATGGTTCTCTCTGATAGAAATAAAGCGGGAGGAACATGGACATGAGTCAACATATGAAGAACTAAAATATAACCTTATGAAAATCTATGTAAATATGTTTGAGGACTTGTAACATGTGGCAGCCATGGTGAATCATAAGTGTGAGAATTCAATTTTTATTGTTAGTTGTAAGTGTGTTCATTTCCTTTTAATTGTGTTCTTATAAATACCTTTATAAGAAGATGGTGGTGGTGTGGCTTTGAATACTGATTTGTTTGTGTACTCTTGTTTTTAAGCTTAATATTTCCCTAGGATCGTAATAGATCTCTTGGATATGGGGAGAACAAATATTATTGTGTACATATAGATGAGATTCTCACTTCCCATGGGGTGGTAGTAGAGCACTTGTTACATGGAGAAAAGAGACAATTGTAAATTGTCTACCGTTAATTTATAAACATATTTTTCTTTATCCTATGTATTCATGTGTCTTAAAATACATTTATTGCTTAGAAAAATGATATATTCTTTCATAAATCATCAATTAAGTGATGCATAAGTGGCACTCAAGTGATGCAAAAATAATTCAATGCAACTGAAAGTCAAGGAAAACAACGAAAATGTGCAAATGCGTCTCAAAGGCGATACAAATGCATGTTAAAAGTGACACAACATTACATTTCATTGTAGTGTAACACACAAATGAAATTTTCATCTCCACACTATGCAATAAGTGACACAAAACAAAATTTGCATCACCATGAAATGTAGATGTGATGTAAAATGTGCTTAACAATAACAAAGGAAAGCAATGCAATTTCAACTCTATGGTCGTGTATTGTAGTAGGGACAAAACGGGCTAAGTGTGGATGGGATAGAAAATGAACTAAGTTTGATGGTTTGAAGGCCAAGAATCCATGTAAAATTAATATGTCCATGTGATATGTCTTGAGTGATTAAATTTGACTTTGTATTAGACAAATTAGTTATGCAATGGAGAGTGAATTAACAACATTTAATGTAAAGGTGTTTAGTGTAATTTTGATTAATAGTTTTACTAAACAATGCACTTAATGGTTTGATTTGGTCAAATTTCAATAGATGGACCTTAAATAATAATGGCCAAAGAATTGAATGGGTTGATACCTTTGATCGTATTTGACCACATTTATGTCCAATTTTATAAAAGAGTAGAGAGACAAAATAGAAGGACATGATATTTGGAGGCATATTTTGGAAAACAGTGAAAGAGAACAATTCTTCACTATTGTGTTCTCAACAATCAAAGCAAGAGAGTGAAAGCATAGCAAGGAAACCTTTGTAGTATAAGTGTTTGACTCTTGTGTTAAAGGATTCATAACCTTCCTATGTTAGTAATAAAACATAGCATTTTTTATGGTTTTTTTCCTCAATCGAGGTTGTCTCCATGGTAAACCAAGAGGTGTTATTAATATATTTTTTTAATGGAAACTGGGGGAATTTATATTAAAAGGGTTATAATCATAGCTAAACGACAAGGATTACAAAACTATCTAGATTGAAGATTCAAACAAAGTGGCTCGCTCTGGTATCTATTGCAAAAAAAACATGTATATATCCAAAATTAATACATCCCAACAATTCTTACATGTATAGAATCTTAGAAAATAACCTAAAATTCTAATTATTTTGCAAAACATAAGATTTAATGGAAAACATGGTGATTGTCAAACTCTTCTAGCCCCATGTTGGTGGGATGGGACTCTTGATTTCCTATGTCCATGTGCTTAAGCATTTGGTGGACAATACCATCTTCCTAGAGCTCTAGGTGGACATAATTTGTGGACATTTGTTGGCCCTTCACCAAGTTTTGGAGATCCTTGGTCAGGTTTGACCTATTTTGGGACTTCGACAGGCTGTCAAAGGCAAAGCGCAAGTCGAAGTAGAGATCGCGGGATCTCAACCCCTTTTTAGGGATTTTGGGTTTGGGGCTTATGTAACGGGTATGGGGATGTCAGCCCATGGGTTTACCCATGTTTAGGCCCATTTTGTAATGTATAAATAGAAAGCTAGGCGATGTAAGTAGAAGCGCAAATCTGTGATGCTAGGTGCTAAGGGCAAGTAAAGGCCAATGTGCTAAGTTCAAGTGATAGTTGTAAATGATTTGTGCATACTGTATGAGACTTGCAAGGCTAAGTGCAAGTGACTGTAAGAGACTATGAAAAGGCTTTGTTATGTAACCTAGCTCGGGGAAGGAGGATCTGGCGAGGTGCGCGCATATCTCTTGTCCTATGAGGAGTATGATCTTGTGTCTCTGTGCATGTAGAAGATTGACAGAAGACAATAAAGAGAAGAAGAGTTGGTGGACGTAGCCCCAAGCTGGGGGTGAACCACGTGTATCTTGTGTTATGGTTGCTTTGTGCATTATGGTTGTTTTATGGTTAATGATTTGTACAATGATGTATGCTTAGATGAATATGATAGCTTAGTGCCTAATGATGTGAATGAGATGCTAAATCTAATCTCTGTTGATGTGCTTAGTTCTTGAATGTGTTGAATCTTGTTGAATATTGTGTTGTGTTGTAATTAGGGTTTATCTGCGTTGTAGACAAAGGTTAAGTACTAATGAATGACAACTGTTAAGTGCTTTGTTAGTGTATTGTAATCACAGATCTGTGTCCCAGCTAAGGTTGCAGACACTGGAGTCCTGCAACCACCCCTGCCTCTACCTCGAGTGAGCTTCATCTTCTTCACAGGTGTTGCTGAAAGGGTCGGTAGTTACGGTTTTGTTGGTGCATTGTTGAAGCGTTGAACCCTGGGTCTTCCCCTGTGCCAACAAATGGTTCCATTGCCGCGACTTGAAACTGTGATTGCTGGGAACTGAGGAAAAGAAGGAAAGCTATGTGCATAGATCTGTTGCTTTAGTGCGCAATATTCTACTTGACTTACGAAGTTTTGTGCTAAGAAAGGAGGCAGATCTGAAAGCTTTGTACTCTGATAGAGGTAAGATCAGTGAATTTTTTTGACTAAAGAGGCAAGATCTGAAAGCCTCATGCTTTGATAAAGGTAAGATAAGTGGAAATTTTTGTTTCGAAAGTATGGATCTAGGTATGTTTGATAAATTTTGTCCTAGTATGAAAACTAGCGCACAGTTAGAAGAAAGAAGGTTTGATATGAGTAGATTTGATAGAAATAATGAAAGATATGTTATTCCTATGCATAGAAAAAATGTTTGGACTAACAAATGGATGCAGGATCCTAGGAATAATTTTTTGCAGGTTAGTTACTATGATCCTAGTGTGGAGTACAAGAAAGGTTGGGGATCATTTAAGAGGAAGAGAGGATTAACCCTTTGTTACAGCTGCAGAAGGTCGGGCCATCTTGATAAGGATTGCCATGATAGAAGACCTAGTTGTCTTTGTTGTAAATCTATGGATCGTGATGTTCTGGATTGCCCTATAATGATTGCTAAGGTTGAAAGAATGAATATGAGACAAGAAAACCAAGAGAAAGGCCAAGAAACTGAGACCATGGCAGAACCCCAGAAAGAATCAGAGATTGTGTTACTACAAATGAAAGAAACCCCGAATGACCACAGAGATATCAACTTATCAGAGATCTTCAAAGAGAAAGAGTGCATAGAAACAAGAATAGGAGACTTCGACATAGACTATGTTCTGGATGAGGAAACACGGGTGAATATTATGACAGAAAGAGCTTGGGAAATTTTAGGAAAGTCTGCTATGATTCCTTCATTGGGAGTAATAGGATTATTTAGAGGAAAGTTGATAACCCTATGTGGAAGACTTACCCAAACATCTATGAGTGTTCATGGCACTTCGACAAAAGAAGAATTTGAGGTTGTTAAATTTATTGAGAACAACACTCCATTTTCTATGTTACTAGGAAAACCCTGGATTGAGAAATATCAGATTTGAAGAAAACAAGAATAGGAAGCTCTAGAACAGAAAAATCAAGAACTAAGAGACTTCATGGCTAAGAGAATAGCACACTTACTGGAAGAACAAGAAAACTAATCGAAGCTACTAAGGACCAAAAACTTGGATGTCGAAGTTGAAAGAACACAAGAATATTTGAAACACCTATTTGTACAAGAGAGAAGAGCACCTACCCCAAATAGAGAAGAAGTATTGGCCTTGAACCCTACGAAATACAATCAACAGTGCGAAGTTACTATGCCAAGAGGAGATAAGAATCAGAATGGGAAGAGGAACCCAGTAACGCATATCACAGGGAAGAATGCTAGAAAGCTCAGTAAGAAGAAAGAAAAGTTGGAGAAATTACAGGAAGTTCCAGAGAAGACTTCGCAGAAGGAAGGTCTCTAGAATTCGAACTTCACTGGAATATCAAAGCAACTCAGATTGGCACTTCACCATGGCGGAGCTATATGACCGTTGGAGGCATTATAACCATTAGATTGGCATTCCCGAATGGTTAGAACAACAGTTATGATCAGGAAGCTCGCCATCGAACCGTTGGGACAGCGTCGTAACGGACATAACTGCATTCATGAAGGATATGTTACATCGTTGTCTACTTATCCCGTCGAATGTTGCGTCGAGCACACTTTTGTGAATTGTATCTGAGCCAACAAGAGAACTTATTGTTACTGTGTTGTGCTTATTGAGACCTTGCCATCCATTCTATTGCATTGAGAAATTGTTCATCAACCTGAGATATCCGATCTTGAGCATGCATGTCGGACGAGCTCAACGTTGTGGAAAAGTCAGTAGAGGAAACTTTAATTGATATAATGGCAGAGAGAGTGATGTCCACGGGAGTTCAAGCCTCATCGACGCAAGGAGTGCAAGCCTCCCCTTCAACTGCTCACGGATCCGAACCATCTCGAGATGCAGATGAGAAAAGAACCAAGCATCGAGATGACTTGGAAAACACAAAGTTAATCCCATCCATCATGTCTAGCTGCATCCCGCCTCTGGTCGGCGCAGTGAATCGTGACAGTTTCCCCAGGGACTTTGACTACACCTTGGCTATTGCGTACCTCCCGAAGGGGATACACACAGGCAATCCTCAACTGGATAAGATCATGACACTTAAGATCAACGACTTTAACCTAGGGGATCGCAAGAACTTTAGCATGCTCACCCCTCACAGGTATTTGACTTGGACGAAGGGGAAGAAGTCGAGGATAATCCCCCAACCATGGACTATGGACCTCATGCAGTCCACCATCCTGAATGTGATGAAAATACCCCATTTTGGAAGGCACCAGGAGGTTAACGCATGCGTTAAGCTCCTACTATCAAGCTTCCATGGAGGTTACTTATGGCTAGATAGACGCATCACCGTCGATCCGGCGCTGATCCATCAGATCACTAGATTGATCATGTAGGGACTATACCCACAAGACTTTTACCCAGGGAAGGTTGCAGGCTGTGCCCTGGCGCAGAAGATTAAAGATACATACGACGATGTGGAGAAGGGGAAGCGAGGATACAAGGTAGCCTCCATCCAGAATGGTGTAGTGCGCCTTGCTTGCAAGTTGATTGTTGGTAACCTAGTCTGGAAGAACAAACCCACGCGGGTCACAGGGTTTGTTGTTGACCTTGCAGGAAAATGCATGGAGGGGCCATAGATGAACTGGGCAAAATACTTAGTGAACCAGTTAGACCAAGACTACCACGAAGCTCAGGATCGGAGCTATGAGTTCCATTTTAATTAGTTGTTGATCCTCATCCTGTTCATAACCTGGGAGATGCTAGAAGGTGCAACCTTCCCTGAACTAGAGCCATCTGAACCCTTAGTTGTGAAGTTCACTTCGCTCTAGTATTCAAGCGATATGGGAAAACAATGGCAATCAAACGTGGTGTTCCACACCTACTACCTACAGTTAAAGAGGGCTATTGAGGTTGTCCCTCATATAACGTCGAACACCTTGCACAGGTTCAGGCCATTTGTGAAGTTCCACGCAGACAGACATTTTATCTACATCACTGCACGTGGAGACAAACACAAAGAAGTGCTACAGAGTTATTACAAACTCATAGAGGAGGACCTAGAAGAAATAACTAAGGAGTGGCCTGAAGAGCTCCTTATCCATGTTGACCCCACAGAACTGTCCGATCCCAAACTAATCGGAAGCCCGATGATCACTCATGAAGGGCATGATACACCTGAAACTAGCAGAAGGAAGAAGACAGAAGAGGTCCAACAACTGAACAGTACATCAGAAGAAACTGCTTCAAAATCACCTGGAGGAGGAGGCGATGACGAAGTAGATAAAGAATAGAACAATAGAAAATAAGAGCAACCAAAGCAAGGCGAAGTAACACTGCCACATAATCCCCCTGATGACGCAGAGACATATCACAAAAGAAAGGTTTCTCCCATGAAACCTACATCGTGAAAGAAGTTAAAAGCTAGTAATACCAAGTTGCAGACTATGTTCACGCTTGATGACTTTGACTTCATCGTCGCAGTTGTATCAGACACCTCGGAAGATATTTTGCAGAGAAATGAAGCTAAGAAAGAGACCATGTATGAGAAAATTGAAGCAGAATTGAGAGGGGTACAACAGGCCCTTAAATCCAGCTGTGCAGTGTCCACTGTACCCCCTCCATCAGAAGAAATAGATTTGGGAGATGAGCCTACCCAACTCTGCAGACTAGCCAATGTGACCGAAGCTCACCTTCGTCGTGCACAAGAAGAAACGGAACAGGCCACAATGGCCCTGAGGCAAGCACAAGAGGAAGTAATAGAGAAATGCAGGGTTGCACAGCAAGAGAAGGATGACCTATAAGCAAATTTTGAAGAGGAGAAAGCGCAGATCCAACATGAGAAAGAAGAGCTACTCACAGAGCGGGTTGGAGTAAAGGAACTAGTCAGCAGAGAACTTCGCTCGGTGACAGGCTTAGAGAAAAAGGAGGAAGACCCAGTGGAGCATCAAGTAGCGTAGCTTGCTGAAGCCATCCAACAATTTCAACAGAGAATAGCATATCTAGATCTACAAACAGTACCAAGTACTCTGCAGGACGTGCGAGACCAAAGAGAAGCCATTGCCTGGAGCACAGTTGAGAGGATCAACGCATTATCTTTGGAATGTCAACATCTTAGCAGTAGAAGTGCGCAGACTTATGAGCGACTTACTGAGGACCCTCAATTGAAGACACTGGAGTCGAGGCTCCAAGAAGCAAAGCAGCAAGCCACGACAGTACATGCACAATTGAAGCTCCTGTTAGTAGTTCAAAGAATGAAAAGATCCCACGAATAGTGCATTGCTCAACATTAGGTCCATACCATACAGAGCAAAGTCATGGAAGTGACTCAGAGGCTCCAACCAGTCCAGGATGAAGCTTGCCAACTGTTTGAGGAGATCGAAGGTCGAGGAGCAGAGCTGGAATAAGTAGTCACTTCAGTCGAACAACGCTTAGAGGGACCTGTGAACGAGGCAGTTCTTCAGGAGTTCATCAAGCAGGAGGCTCTGGTGCAACAGTAGGTCGAAGCAGCTCGAGCTAGGCTCAAGGATTTGAAGCAAAGCTACCCAGATCAGAGTGAATCGGGATGAGTCACAGGTGAGTGTTGGGGGCATGTTGGCCCTTGACCAAGTTTTGGAGATCCTTGGTTAGTTTTGACCTATTTTGGGACTTCGACAGGCTGTCGAAGGTGGAGCGCAAGTCGAAGCAGAGATCGCGGGATCTTGGCCCATTTTTAGGGCTTTTTTGGTTTTGGGCTTACGTAACGGGTATGAGGATGGCGGCCCATGGGTTTACCCATGTTTAGGCCCATTCTGTAATGTATAAATAGAAATCTAGGTGATGTAAGTAGAAGCGCAAGTGTGTGATACTAGGTGTTAAGGGCAAGTAAAGGCCAATGTGATAAGTGCAAGTGATAGTTGTAAATGTTTTTTGCATACTGTATGAGACTTGCAAGGCTAAGTGCAAGTGATTGTAAGAGACTGTGAAAAGGCTTTGTGTTGTAACCTAGCTCAGGGAAGGAGGATCTGGCGAGGTGCACGTAGATCTCCTGTCCTATGAGGAGTAGGATCTTGTGGCTCTGTGCATGTAGAAGATTGACAGAAGACAATAAAGAGAAGAAGGGTCGGTGGACGTAGCCCCAGGCTGGGGGTGAACCCCGTATATCCTGTGTTATGGTTTCTTTGTGCATTATGGTTGTTTTATGGTTAATGCTTAGTACAATGATGTATGCTTAGATGAATACGATAGCTTAGTGCCTAATGATGTGAATGAGATGCCAGATCTGATCTATGTTGATGTGATTAGTGCTTGAATGTGTTGAATCTTGTTGAATATTGTCGTTGTGTTGTAATTAGGGTTTATCCGCGTTGTAGACAAAGGTTAAGTAATAATGAATGACAATTGCTAAGTGATTTGTTAGAGTATTTCAATCACAGATGTTTGTCCCAACTAAGGTTGTAGACACTAGATTCCTGCAACCACCCCTACCTCTACCTCGGGTGAGACTTCAACTGCTTCGCAGTTGTTGCCGAAAGGGCTGATAGTTAGGGTTTTGTTGGTGCATTGTTGAAACGTTGAACCTTGGGTCTGCCCCTGTGCCAACAACATCCTATAGTTTGAAGTTGCTAACTAAGACCCCTTGCTTAGGTTGAGCTCCAAATTTCTCAGCATGTTGCATTCAGCTTCTAAGGAGTCAATTTGCTAATTTTTTTGTACCAATGTGTTCATGATTATAGTGATACGAGAGGTGCAATAATGATTTTTCTCATGGAATTTGGAAGTCACAGAGAAGATAGACGTCATGTTGCACTAAATGGCCTCTTCATGATTACAAAGAGCTCTCCTAAATTCTTGAGCTTCATGGTAATCCATTGGGTTAGAATGCAAAATGGAATAGAGCTACCAACTCCTCAAATTCCCTAGATTAAAAACATGTTCCCAATGTGCTAGAAAAACCCCACTACACAAACAACCATAAAAAAAACAACAAATCACGATCGACCCCCAATTACATGTATTGGGATACCTAGATTCATGCAAATTGAAGATATTGGACCCCCAATTGAAGTTGCCTAATATAACAACAAAGAATAGACTAATGCTTATGGTCCCCAAGAAACCGCAAGAGAAAATACCAACCCAATAATCTAAGGAGATAGACCACATAATTAACTAGACAAAAATAACAGTCACAAGTTGAACCCGCTCCAAGAGTTCATACACACAACAAGTTCCCAATATCTAATGAAATTGAGATTCCACCAACAGAATGTGACCAGAACCAATAGCCTTCAAACAATAATGCCATAAAAACAACCAAAATAAAGTATTGATCTTACTAGGAGGAAATTTTGTAGCACAACTTTGCTCCCAACAACCTTGTTATCTCCCTTGATGACTGCCATTATCCCTCAGTTCTGGTGATAAAACTTGTCGAATGGTTCAAAGAGTGAGCCAAAATCGAGTTCATGCATGTGATGAAAGGGTGCATAGGTCCTTATGAATCTATGAACCTCATATGCAATCTGGGGCTTTCGATATAGTGACATTGGTGTATTAATGAGTCATTACATGCCTCCATGTGAAAGATGATGGATTAAGCAATTAATTGGGAGGATAAACCCTATTTTTTCCTAAGCACACCCATGTTTAAAGAAGTGGATTCATTTTCTAAAGCATATTCTTGGTGATTATGTTCTTGAAAGACTTGGTAGAACAATAGTTTTTGGAAAAATTTGGCTTCTTTCCGAGAGTGAACAATAATGGAAGCTATATTGTTGTTAGAGGATGGAGACTTTGAAAACATCAATTTGATAATTTACTTGAGTAACCAATTACAATCAAACTCTCAAGACCCAAGTCAAATGCCAAGTGAAGACCTTGTAGAAGTGCATAAGCCTCAACCTTATTGTTAGTAGATTCTCCTAATCCCCAGTCGGAGCTTGCTTCAATATTTCCTCCATGATCCATGATGACCCCCCCCAAAAAAAAAAAATGACACCCCTATTAAGAGTGTTATTTTTTAGTTTCCAAGTTTAATATTTTTCCATGTATGTACCTTTTATTTATGCACCTAATATTCAACAACAAATGGAGTGAATTATTGTTGATTCATGCACTAACATTGGAATTGATATTAGCATAATCATGCTTCTACTCAGATGTATTTAAATGAACTGTCTAGAGACATAGCCTCAATAGTTTACATATCAACCACCCCTACTCCTTAGAGCACAAGAAATATTCTATTTGACCTACATAGTGCCCTTTCCACATTCAATATTCATATATAAGAACCTTTACAGAGAATTTCTATATGCTAGTAAGTGTTGGATGAAGGAATCCAACATGAAGAGCACTATAAATGGGTTGTAGCTAAAACCTATTACACATTTGGAACCCACTGGCATGGGGCAATGGCTTGTTCATTCATTCTCTTTTTTTTTTTCAATTATCTAAATCACCATCTCCAATATTTCCTTGGGAATTATTGACAGGAAAAAGGGATGCCAAGGGATTTAAATATCTATTTTGGTTGGATTCATGAATGTCCTCAATATGAAAACAAACAAGGACTTTTCCTCTAGCACTAGATTTTATTCCATTGGATTCTAGACACAAATGTTGTATAAAAAGTATTAAGACACTCCATTAACAAGTTGCATGTGTCCATGTTTAGGGAGACAAATCCATTTTATTAGACCTTGACCCACCCTATGATATATCAGGTGTTCCAAAGCCTTGGTTTCCATCATTGACAACCTTGATACATAGATTGCAAGAGCCCCATTTCTTCAAATTTAATATTTTGATGGATAAACATGCCAATTCCTCTAAAAAGATAGTTTCCACAACACCATAAAAGAAGGGTCAAAAATCCAATGCCTTAAAGATTGTCAAAATGAAGTGCCATTTGACCCATCATAAACCATCTCAAAATCTTTTTATGAACAATGTATTGAGGCCTAATCATCTATCCCACTCCATTCCTTCCATATTGCAATGATATTTTCCAAAAGAAAAATGCCCCTAATGAAGGTTGTATGTTTACAATTAATGATTATAGGTAGAACGTGCTTAACTCACATGGGGCTTTGACTAGAATATTTTATGAGACATTAAGGAGGGTGATCGATCTCCAACTAGTTACAAGTCATGGATTGTAACACACCCGACCCCTAAATACCCTTTCTAGGGATGGG
>JZKD02S0892650.1:232941-246568 GCA_000966675.3 Picea glauca | reverse complement strand
GATTAGATGAAACTCATTTTGATGTCACTCTAGCTAATGAAACCCACAAGAAACGTGTCAAAGATCAAAATGATAAAACTGTTAGACCTCGTGTGTTTTCTGAAGGTGACTTGGTCCTGTTATATGATCAAGATCGTAAAATATTGGAGGAAGGTAAATTTGAGCCCATGTGGCATGGCCCTTATATCATTAAAACATGTATTAGAGAAAGGTTCCTATGAGTTAGTGGATAATTATGGGATTCCTTTGGTTGAGCCTCAGAATGGGTTTTACCTGAAGAAGTACTATGCCTGGAGTCATTCTACATAAGTGCATTGTATATATTGTACGATAGTTTTGGTGTGTTGTTATCTCTTTTTTTCAATGATTTCTGTCTACTGCTTATCTTGCATTTTGCTTGGTTTTCAGATGTTGTCTCTCCCTTCACCTTATGTTGGCTTTGCTGATGGTGCTAGCCATAGTACTCAGAACCTTTCTTCTGCTGCATGGGAAATCTACACACCTATCGATGAGTTGATAAGTCTACATGGCATATGTCTTGGTCATGCGAGTAAAAATATCGAGGAATATAGCACAATTGTTGAATTGTTGACTGAAGCTATCTCACTTGGAATTTGTTGCTTAGTTTTTTGACTTGACTGTCAACTTGTGGTACTACAGTTAAGTAACATTTATTGTATCAGAAGTCTTACTCTTTTACCAATATATTTAAGGGTTCGTCTCTTGAAAACCGATTTTGACTATTTAGAGTATCAACACATTCCAAGAAATATAAATACAATAACATATGCTTTAGCTAATTATATATTAGATAGACATTTTCAACATTTGTAAAATTCACATATGCATTTTGCACCAAATAGAACAGAAGTAGAAATTGTCTTATATTATTTTTTCAAAAAGTTTTACAAAATGTGTTGGGACAACACAAATCCTACGACTTTATATCAATACATGTAGATAACCAAAAAAATGAAAGGATACTAGTCATATCTAGGTCCATGATGCTCATGGTAGCATACTATGTTTTGAGCCACTCGTCAAAGAAAATGAGCTATGAATCTAGATACTCATGTAGTTTGTTGTTGGTACCATCACGATAGATAATCGATATGAATATCCAATATATTGAAGGTCAACCCCTCGAGGTTGTCTTATATTTCCTTGAGCTCCTCTTCTACTTCACGATCATAAGAAACCATTATACCATGTTGGTTTTCCTTTTGTCTATCCACTCTTCTTATATTGGTCTTGAGGGATTCTTATTGGGTATTCTGGTTCTCATTGACCATTACAGATTGACCCTAGTTCAGAACTAAGAAGATTCCCAACAAAATCCCTTAAAGACTATCAACCCCTCTGGTAAACCAAAAGGCAACACAGTACATGGAGTGCACTGCGTAGTCTCACCAGAGATATCTCTATGGGTGGCTGCAATACTCAGGTGTTTGCAACCTGGGATTGAGAAAGATTTGTGTTTGTGCGCCGTAAACTCTATTCAGTCCATTTAACATCTATTTATAACATTTATTCTATGCATGCATGCAACATACCAGATTTACTTAGTTACTTAATTCATTCAACATTCATCAACTAATTAGACACAAATATGCATTCATTCATCCACATAACACAGTATTACCGTGGTTCACCCCCTCCTGGGCTACGTCCACAAAGATTTGGCTCTTGAGCTTTTATTATAGTTTGGAAAGATATCACACAGTGCATGGTTACAGTCTTATTTCCTCCTCTCTTCCCCAAGCTCCTCGATCCCTGCGAGGTTGAATAGACCGCACCTGGCTCCTAAGTCTGTGATATAGCCCTCGGGATGAAGTCACTCATTCCTTCCTTAGCTCACCAGCTTAATGATCCATACAACTCTTACAATTCTCTCTCCTTTTTTCCTTTTGTGCCAGTCTCTCTCCCTCTCCTAAGTACTACTTATTTATATCTTCATCTCACCAACGATTACAATGCATTAAGAAAACCATAACCCTAACATTGTTAGGTATTCCATGCATGCGGGCGTGTTACTTTTCCTTCCAGCTGTATTTTTCCTCTTGCATGCTTCTCCTCTAAAAATATCCTTTCTTTCTGATTCGACCCACATCCAATAGGCCCCCAACACTGACATGTGGCTCGTCCTGAGCCGCCTAAACCTTGTGTTCTTCATTGATCTCTCCTTTGATTTCCTAGAACTTCTCTCTGAGCTTATTTTCTTGATTTTGGGCCTGCATGATCTTCTCCTTGAGTGCATCCAATACCTGCACTATAATCTCGTCGTTGATCATCCCTGCACACTCTGCTTGATTTTGTGCCATGTTTTTCTTTGTGTCTTCCACCTGGAAAATGACCTTTGTTGCCCGCTCTTGGAGTGGTTCTGTTGATGGGCGAAATCAACTGTCCGTCAACTGAGAGAGTGGAACCAGTCCGGGGTTGTCTAATAACCCAAGCCATTTGGGATGAACCACCCTGACGGGTTTAGCGGCTCCGTTAGCCGATCTAAGGTCCTAAGAAAACAAAAAAAGAAAACTAATCTAAACTAACTAATCTAACTAAAACTAAATAAAACAAACTAAACTAACTAACAA
The DNA here is from genome assembly GCA_000966675.3 of Picea glauca. Taxonomy (NCBI): domain Eukaryota; kingdom Viridiplantae; phylum Streptophyta; class Pinopsida; order Pinales; family Pinaceae; genus Picea; species Picea glauca. Next base: position 243,977 of record JZKD02S0892650.1, on the reverse strand, counting down.
TGAATAAGACAAACTAATAAAGTAATCTAATTACAACTTACTACTAAACAAACACAAAATAAAACTAATTATTAAAGCAAACAAATCTAATTATTAAAGCAATATAACTTATTCACAAATTGTACAATATTGACAATNGGATTGCTTAATAGTCTTCATGACAGTTTTAAACTTTGATTTTGACCATTTGTTTCATTATTGAATTTTTTCATTATTACCTTTGTTTTGACAATTTTTTCTTACTTCTGAAAGGGGTATAATCTCTTAGAATTGTCTTCGAGTGTCTTTTAGTCTGGATTTTGATTGTTATAACCCAATTGTTTGTTTTAAGATTATTTAGTGAGAAGAGAGTTTTTCTTTTTCTTGAATACTTTATTTTCCAAAAAGAAAATTACATATTGCCTGGATCACCTTTTTCTTTTTAAGAAATCTGTTTATTTTCTATTTAGCTTCATATATGAAAAAAAATTGTGATTCTTGCTCTGCATTAGTTGTAGAGCATTTTTAGTTGTTTTGAGTAGTAAATTTCTTGGTATTTATGAAAATTAGGGACATTGTGCATCCATGAATATAAAATATTTCTCCCTCTCATAATATAGCTTTCACTGAAGTGAAATATTTAATTTTCATCTCTTTGCATCATTTTGAGTTGGTAAAAACATCATCTCGTCCATGCCATTTTCCTCCTGAGTAAACAACAACCATAAAATCAACACTAATAAAATTTATTCGAAATTTTTCGATTGGTAGGAAACCAACATTAGATTATTTGTAGGGATTTGGAATATGTGTTGAGGTTAACTCTCCAAAGCTAAAAAACAAACTTAGAATCATGAAATAGGGAGAGAAATCCATTTTTCCACATCATTGTTTTGGGAAACCCTTCTCACGCAAGGGTCAATCATGAGGTCACATTGGGGTCATCAGAGTAATTAACCTTTCTTTATTGGTCTTGGTGGCATTGTCTGCATGTATTTCAAACATTTTCATAATACACTTTGGGATCACTTGAGCTGAAACTCTCAAGGGGATTTCAGGTCTTAATTGCCTCGCCCTTGTGTGTATACCCAATTGTCGACTGTTTCCCTAGAATTTTGTTTTTGTAAGTGGTAACCTTAGTGGATTTTATATTTAGGATTTATATATAAGGTGACGAAGAAGGGGAAATATTTTTTGTACCTCGGACAGACATTGGTCAAACTCACTCAGGATCCTTGGAGGGTAACCCACGGTTTTACTGTGAGGAAACTTACACTAGGGTGTAAGTCTACTAAGAGGGTCACCAACGTAACTGTTGCACCTGCTCTATCCTAGCCCCTTCTCATTTTGATATCACAATGTTGGATTTCATCACCAACTAGTGTTTCTTTCTGACAAGATCTTTTGTTTGTATGTTTTCTTCCTAGAATATTTAGTGAGTGTTGTTTGTTTTCCCTAGTAGACCATATGTATAGTTGGTAATTGTTAATAAAATTTACAGTGGTAGAAAATCTTCTTCATTCTCATAGAATTCAGGGTTTACCCCTTGAACTACCAGAAGTATCACAAACTGAACATTCATATATTGAGACTCCATAACTTGAACGTATACAACCCAAAAATACATAACAATTTGAAACAATAGAAGAATCCAAGGTAGTACAAACTAAGACTTTAGAACTTGAGGAACCTGAGATTGAAAGCACAAAGATTGTTGATCTTGAACCGATTGAATATGAAATTATTGAACCTAAATTACTTGAGAATTTTCCACTTTCACCAAGTTTATTTTCAACATCTTCATTTTCTAGTCCTCAAAAAGATTTTTCTTCGCCAAGTTCTATATCTATCCCATCACCTGTAACTCCTTGAAAATTTATCGTTTCAAATAGGTTGGAATTAAATCCTATATAGGTTAGTTCTCATTAGTCTGTCACTTTAGAGGTTGGTCTTGTTACTATAGAATATATCTCGGAAGAGAGTCATCTACATTTTAATCCACCTATAAATGACTTTGAAGGACCTCTTATTATCCAATTACCTACACCAATTGTATCTCCTTGGTGGGACAACGCTTGGTATCAATCCTTAATTGTTGATAGTCAAACTCCATTTTTACATACCCCATTGTATTTTTTCACTGTGTCAACCATGGATCAATAGACGCCTATAACATCTATATTAGGAATTATAGAAATGAAAACATAGCCTCTTACTATGTGTGGAACTTCTGTACATAGTGGATCTAGCGTACCTTATGCTTTTGGCAGAACTTCCATACCTCCTGGGTATCAATTTCTCAGGGAAACCTTTTCTGGAGCTTCGACCAACCTCACTTTTTCATTATCCTCCTTGGTTAACTGGTATGACTATTTTGTCTAGTATGTCTATTCCAAGTATGGTACACACCTCACAAACTAATGTTGCTCCTAGATCTATTCAACAACCTAGTTTGACGAGTGGGACGAGTGTTCAAATTTTATAGTCTATAGGAACATCCATGTCTTTTACCATTAGTCAACCATCCGTGGGGATATATATGCCTTTGATTGTCATTCAATCTACTGTAGGATCTGTTCCTACTGGGGAGAAGACTTTTGTAGGACCATCTTTTCCGGCTTTTGGGAAACCTTTATTAACTGGGATAAATCCTGCTTTTGGACAAAAAAATCCTATTGGGAGTTACCCTTCTGGAACTTATCCCTATTTTGGTCAACAACCTACCCTTGGGAAAAAAATTCCTCTTGCTCAACAACCTCCTATTGGTCAACAAATTCCTATTGGTCAACAACCTTCTATAGGAAACCCCACTGGTACCCAAATCTTTAGTGGTGCTTTATTCCTAGGAATGACAATAAATCCATCAAATTTATCTCAATTCGTTTGGGCTGGTAGAACTCAAGTGCCTATTGGTCAACAATTCCATGCATGTACTCCTACTACTAGTACAAAAATGGCTATGGGGCCACCTTTTCAAGTTTATCATCCTGGTGGAACTCAGATGCTCGTTGCACCAACGTAATCTCAACAGGGTTATCCTCCTCCTCTGGGGGATAATCCTTATGCTACTTACCAATATCCCATGTTTCAACAACCTGTATTTAATCGATAGTTTCCATTCTTGCAAAAATTAGACTTACCTGACCTATAACTGCTAACAAATGATCCCATTTTTCATTCTCCTTTTTGGCCGCGTATCGCTACCAAGTTACCAAGTGATATTCCAAAATTCGATGGGAAACCTGGAGAAGACCCATCAAATCATGTCATGAATTATCCTTTATGGTGTTCTTCGAATTCCTTAAATGATGATTCTATCCGTTTATGTATTTTCCAATGCACTCTTACTGGGAGTGCTGCTAAATGGTATATAGAATTACAATGAGGAACATTTCAAGACTTTAATTCGTTGAAAATATATTTTTTGACTCACTTCCGACTGCCCATTCGTTATGAAGTTGGCACAAAATGTTTAATCTCATTATGACAGTCGACACTGAATTATATTTCCAATCATATCCATGAGTGGAGACACTGGCGTCATTTGATTAAAGCCAGTATATCAAATCAATTTTTGGCAGATTTGTTTACTAAGTCCTTGTTACCTCCTATTTCCCGCGATGTCACTATGTATGGCACTATAACCAAGGAGAAAGCTACCGCTCTTGCTTAATATTTGGACCTTGTATATTCACAATCTGGCACCTTATATGATTTGATTCAACAGGCTCCTTTCCCATCGACTAATCCAACTACTATAACTCCTACAAAATCTCATGTTGTTGATGATGTGGTAGTTTCTATCACCCAAGACTCTACGAGTAAACCTTCTGGTCCATCTAACCCTAAGGTTACGCCTAACGCTACCACTCAAAATACTTCAGGTCCTTCTACTAATCCTGGTAAAAATTCTAAGATTAACGCGGTCCAGTCCACAACTACTGGTAAAAATCAGCAACCTGGAAGTAAGAAAAAGGGAAAATGAAAAGCTAAGAAAAATTCCCCACAATGGGAGAAACCAAAAACTCAACCTTCTGAGGATACACAAAAGCACAAGCCTAAATATCCTTGTCTCATTTTTGAAGAAGAAAATTATACTAAGGATTGTCCATGTCGTGCCGACGTTACTTGTTTCCTTATGGGAACTTCAACTGCACCTATCATTTTGAAAAATCCTTTTCCATCTCATCAGACTCAAATGGTTGCACAAGATCAACCCTCTGCCTCAGGAATCTCTTATGTACTTATGTGTCAAAAAATACTAAGGAGGTTTTCATAACAACATGAACCAAAGACTATCCTCCTTCCATTGGAAGTGTTGTTGATCAACCTTCTACTTATACTCCTACATATACATCTACTTCCCCTACTACTATTTCTCTTCAAATTGATCGACCCGATTCTGACACAGTGATCCGACCACCTCCAAAAGGTGTTTTTCATAAGTCATATTTTAAACCACACGTGCGAGATCCTCAAAACTACAATATTGTAGTAGACTTGGCTCAAGCACCCTCTGTGATATCTGCCTCGAAGTCCTTCAAAATTTGCCTGTGCAACAAAGAGCTTTGTTGTCAGCTATTGGTGGAGTTGGTCCTAGTGATGTGAATATGGTAGTTTTTATTTCGAAACTCATCCTCCAAGACTTCCCCACCAACTTGATTTTCAAATTGAAGTTCGTGCATGAGAAAACAATTTTTCATATTGTTATTGATGAAGGAGCCTTAGCTTGCGTAATTCCCATCATTTTTGGAAATATATCGGTTCTCCTTAAATCAATCAATCACCTAATACATTAAAAGCATTTGACGATAGACGTTTTAAACCGTTTGGAGTGATCAATGCATTTCCAATCGAATTAGAAGGTAAAATTGTTATTGTTGAGATAGAAGTGGTTGATTCACCCCTCGACTAGAACCTTTTACTAGGCCGTAGCTATATTTATGCCATGTCCACCGTGGTTTCTACCTTATTTCATGTACTTCATTTCCCTCATCAAGGAAAAATAGTCATGGTAGAAAATTTTGCCTACTTTAATTCTGATTCATGCATTGGTAATGTTCCTTTGATAGAAAAAAACTCATATGCTTCAGAGGATGTTGGAGTGAGTCTTTTAAAATATTCATCACTAATGGGAACTTTTCCGCTCCCACGAACTGACATTTCTCTGCTCCCACCACCCAAAATTCCTCCTGTTCTCTCTCAGATTAACATGATTTTGACTGGTGCTAGTAGTTCCTTAGAATCATATGATCCTTGGGTAGTACCAAGTCCTACACAATATGAAATATATGGAGACCAAATGCTACTTAGTCCAATTGAGATGGATTATCAAGATATCCAATCTGCCTTAATGTCAATTTCTAATACTGATGATTGAGCACATCTAATTTTAGATGAATACTCTCACTCCCTTTGGCTTATTTCTACTACATCACCTGATCCTTTTGATGATACTTTCCCTACTTATGAAAGTATCATGGATATCGTGTCTTTGGAGGACACTCCATGGGATGATGGTCATCATCGTTCCTCATTTCTCCTAAGCTTGAGACTATTGAGAGTCATTAAGAATCTTCATTTCCATCTGAAGAAATTGAGAATTCCAAAACTCCCATCTTAATCCATGATGTTTTATCCGAAGGGAATTTAAGGAATATCTCTGTTACTATTCCAATAAATATCTCAGTAAACCTTGAGATCATGGAAAACATTCATATAGGTGCCTCTTGTTCCTCTGATGAAATTCAAACTTACACGACCGTATTCCAAGAATTATGTGATGTATTTTCTTGGTCTTACAAAGAAATCCCTGGTATTGACCCACAAATTATCATTCATGAAATTAAGACATATCCTAAAGCCAAGCCTATTCGAAAAAAATATTTTTCCTTTTCATCCACGAAAAGACACTACTATTAAAGCCGGAGTTGAAAAAATTCTTAAAGAAGGTTTTATTTATCTTGTACCTTTGACTGATTGGGTTTCCAATATCTTTTCCGTCATAAAGAAACAAGGAATGATCCATGTATGTATTGCTTATAAGGATATTAATTGGGCTTGTTTGAAAGATAATTATATGACCCCTTTTATCGACCAGATAGTCAATGACTGTGTTAGCAGTGAAATATTCTCATTTATGGATGGTTTTTCTGGCTATAATTAAATAAACATACTACCATCGGATCAGCATAAAACTACTTTTCTTTGTCCTTGGGGTACTTTCGCCTATTGAAAGCTTCCTTTTAGACTTAAGAATGATGGCACTACTTTTCAAAGAGCTATGTCTTCTGCATTTTAATGAAATTAAGCATATTGTTCAACCATATCTTGATGATTTTCCTACACATTCCATGCGTTGTCAAGATCATCCGCAACATCTATGAGCTATTTTACTTCTATGTTGACATCACAATATTCCGTTGAATATACATAAATGTGTATTTTTTGTGGAATCGAGACACCTCTTAGGTTGATCCCTTGAATATTGAGGCCATACTAAACTTACCTTCTCCTTCCACATTACGCCAACTCAAAAGTTTGCAAGGGAAGGAAATGATTTTACGACAATTCATCCCCAACTACACTTAACTGACCAAAGGTTTTACTTGACTTCTTAATAAATGGGTTCCTTTTGTTTGGGATGACATCACGCAAGAGTAATTTGATTCTTTGAAGAATGTGTTAACTCATACACCATTGTTACATCCCCCAAATTACAGTCGAGACTACTTTTTGTACATTGTCACTTTTGAAAGTACCATTGCTATGGTGCTTGTTCAATAGGATGAATCACATGAATCACATGTGATTTACTATTTAAGTCAAAGTCTCACCACTTTCAAAATCAAATATTCACATGTGGAGAAATTGGCATTGGTTGTTGTTCAATTTGTCCAATGTTTTCGTCACTACATATTATTACTTAAAACCACCATAATTTCTAATTGCAACCCCACGGAACATATTTTGAATAGACAAGTGCTAGGGGGAAAATACTCCAAATGGATCGTTATCCTACAAGAGCTTGATTTGGAATTTGAGAAAGCCAAGTCAAATATCTCTTTGGTTTTTGTTGAGTTAATTTGTGACCTTTCCTCAACTGAAACAAAAAGTGTGGAAGAAGATTCAATTCCTGATGAATCTCTTTTCTTGATCAGTTATTTAGATCTGTGGTATGGAGATATCGTAATCTATCTCCAAACCCAAACATTTCGACCTGATTTTTCTACCACTGAACAACGTCGAATTCGATACCAAGCTTGACAATACATCATTATTGGTGATAACCTTTATCGTCGTGGTGTCAATTCCATTTTTTGATGGTGTTTAAAATATGAGGAGGCTGAGAGAGCTCTTAATGAATATCATGCCAGAGCATGTGGTGGTCATACATATAGGTATTCCCTTGCCAAAAAAATTCTACGAGCTAGATATTTTTGGTCATCACTGTTTAAGGATTGCATCCTTGTGGTCCAAAAGTGTCATGCGTGCCAGATCTACAATCGTAAGTTGTGTGTGCCTCCTGCTCCACTTCACCCTATAGTATCTGCTGGTCCATTTTCTAAATGGGGCATTGATTTCATGGCATGTAACCCTCATTCATTGCGGGGGTCATGGTATATTATTGTCGCTGTGGATTATTTCACTAAGTGGGCTGAGGCGATGCCTACATTCAATACCACTGGGAAAAATGAATCCCTTTTTTTTAATTACATTATTGCTCAATTCAGTGTGCCCCAAGCCATTGTCACCGATCATGGAACTCATTTTTGAAATTACATGATGTCAGAATTAACCGCCAAGTTGGGTTTATGGCATGAAAACACACCTCCTTACTATCCATAGGCCAATGGCAAAGTCGAAGCCGTAAACAAAGTTTTGACAACGATGCTTCATAGGATGATAGGGATTCATAAATTGAATCGGTATATGATTCATTTTTAGTCATTATGGGCATATCAAACCAGCTGGTATATGGTTTAGAAGTTATGTTTCTGATTAAATGCGAAATACCATCCTTGGAACTAACCGTCAAATTACTTCCCAATACCACTGCTGAGAAAATTTTTTTTGTACTTAACACGATTAGATGAAACTCATTTTGATGTCACTCTAGCTAATGAAACCCACAAGAAACGTGTCAAAGATCAAAATGATAAAACTGTTAGACCTCGTGTGTTTTCTGAAGGTGACTTGGTCCTGTTATATGATCAAGATCGTAAAATATTGGAGGAAGGTAAATTTGAGCCCATGTGGCATGGCCCTTATATCATTAAAACATGTATTAGAGAAAGGTTCCTATGAGTTAGTGGATAATTATGGGATTCCTTTGGTTGAGCCTCAGAATGGGTTTTACCTGAAGAAGTACTATGCCTGGAGTCATTCTACATAAGTGCATTGTATATATTGTACGATAGTTTTGGTGTGTTGTTATCTCTTTTTTTCAATGATTTCTGTCTACTGCTTATCTTGCATTTTGCTTGGTTTTCAGATGTTGTCTCTCCCTTCACCTTATGTTGGCTTTGCTGATGGTGCTAGCCATAGTACTCAGAACCTTTCTTCTGCTGCATGGGAAATCTACACACCTATCGATGAGTTGATAAGTCTACATGGCATATGTCTTGGTCATGCGAGTAAAAATATCGAGGAATATAGCACAATTGTTGAATTGTTGACTGAAGCTATCTCACTTGGAATTTGTTGCTTAGTTTTTTGACTTGACTGTCAACTTGTGGTACTACAGTTAAGTAACATTTATTGTATCAGAAGTCTTACTCTTTTACCAATATATTTAAGGGTTCGTCTCTTGAAAACCGATTTTGACTATTTAGAGTATCAACACATTCCAAGAAATATAAATACAATAACATATGCTTTAGCTAATTATATATTAGATAGACATTTTCAACATTTGTAAAATTCACATATGCATTTTGCACCAAATAGAACAGAAGTAGAAATTGTCTTATATTATTTTTTCAAAAAGTTTTACAAAATGTGTTGGGACAACACAAATCCTACGACTTTATATCAATACATGTAGATAACCAAAAAAATGAAAGGATACTAGTCATATCTAGGTCCATGATGCTCATGGTAGCATACTATGTTTTGAGCCACTCGTCAAAGAAAATGAGCTATGAATCTAGATACTCATGTAGTTTGTTGTTGGTACCATCACGATAGATAATCGATATGAATATCCAATATATTGAAGGTCAACCCCTCGAGGTTGTCTTATATTTCCTTGAGCTCCTCTTCTACTTCACGATCATAAGAAACCATTATACCATGTTGGTTTTCCTTTTGTCTATCCACTCTTCTTATATTGGTCTTGAGGGATTCTTATTGGGTATTCTGGTTCTCATTGACCATTACAGATTGACCCTAGTTCAGAACTAAGAAGATTCCCAACAAAATCCCTTAAAGACTATCAACCCCTCTGGTAAACCAAAAGGCAACACAGTACATGGAGTGCACTGCGTAGTCTCACCAGAGATATCTCTATGGGTGGCTGCAATACTCAGGTGTTTGCAACCTGGGATTGAGAAAGATTTGTGTTTGTGCGCCGTAAACTCTATTCAGTCCATTTAACATCTATTTATAACATTTATTCTATGCATGCATGCAACATACCAGATTTACTTAGTTACTTAATTCATTCAACATTCATCAACTAATTAGACACAAATATGCATTCATTCATCCACATAACACAGTATTACCGTGGTTCACCCCCTCCTGGGCTACGTCCACAAAGATTTGGCTCTTGAGCTTTTATTATAGTTTGGAAAGATATCACACAGTGCATGGTTACAGTCTTATTTCCTCCTCTCTTCCCCAAGCTCCTCGATCCCTGCGAGGTTGAATAGACCGCACCTGGCTCCTAAGTCTGTGATATAGCCCTCGGGATGAAGTCACTCATTCCTTCCTTAGCTCACCAGCTTAATGATCCATACAACTCTTACAATTCTCTCTCCTTTTTTCCTTTTGTGCCAGTCTCTCTCCCTCTCCTAAGTACTACTTATTTATATCTTCATCTCACCAACGATTACAATGCATTAAGAAAACCATAACCCTAACATTGTTAGGTATTCCATGCATGCGGGCGTGTTACTTTTCCTTCCAGCTGTATTTTTCCTCTTGCATGCTTCTCCTCTAAAAATATCCTTTCTTTCTGATTCGACCCACATCCAATAGGCCCCCAACACTGGCATGTGGCTCGTCCTGAGCCGCCTAAACCTTGTGTTCTTCATTGATCTCTCCTTTGATTTCCTAGAAATTCTCTGTGAGCTTATTTTCTTGAGTTTGGGCCTGCATTATCTTCTCCTTGAGTGCATCCAATACCTGCACTAAAATCTCGTCGCTGATCATCCCTGCACACTCTGCTTGATTTTGTGCCATGTTTTTCTTTGTGTCTTCCACCTGGGAAATGGCCTTTGTTGCCCGCTCTTGGAGTGGTTCTGTTGATGGGCGAAATCAACCGTCCGTCAACTGAGAGAGTGGAACCAGTCTGGGGTTGTCTAATATCCCAAGCCATTTGGGATGAACCACCCTGACAGGTTTAGCGGCTCCGTTAGCCGATCTAAGGTCCTAAGAAAACAAAAAAAGAAAACTAATCTAAACTAACTAATCTAACTAAAACTAAATAAAACAAACTAAACTAACTAACAATGAATAAGACAAACTAATAAASTAATCTAATTACAACTTACTACTAAACAAACACAAAATAAAACTAATTATTAAAGCAAACAAATCTAATTATTAAAGCAATATAACTTATTCACAAATTGTACAATATTGACAATTTACAGATTTAATTAAAACCCGAAAAACTCATTAAAATTATGCCCTAAGACAACGAGAGATATTTTTTGATTTTTATAATTTTATGAACAAGAAATAAAACAGAGAGCTAATTAAACTAAACTACAAATATATCTAACTAAAATACTAATAATATACTAAACAAATAAATAACAAATTGACCTGGAAATGCTCCAGGTTTGTCCTGTGTATGATGACTGTGTTAGCATATCGGAGGAAGAAAA
>JZKD02S0892650.1:217604-227972 GCA_000966675.3 Picea glauca | reverse complement strand
GGGCCAAGCCATAAGTTTTGAAATTTTGTGTGCTCTCCCTTTCCCTCGTGTGGTTTGTCCCACTTCAAGACGAGATCACCTACTTCAAAATTCCTATCGGAAGCAGAATTAGAATTGAACCAGCTTTTAACCAATTGTTGATGTTGATCTAATTTACGCTTAGCTTGGGCTCTCACCTCTTCTAGCTTCATCAAAGAATTAATCCGGTTTTCTAGAGGGGGACAATCTTCTTCTTGGACTTTCTGTGACAATTGTAGTGAAGGAAGAAAAATGTGGGGTGGCATAATTGCTTCTCTTCCATAAACGAGAAAAAAGGGGGAGTTACCTATAGCGGATTTTTGGCGTAACTCTATCAACCCACAACGCGTTAAGCAGTGCATCGTGCCAATTTTTGTGATTTTCAACCACGGTTCTCTTGATAATTTTAATCAAGTTCTTGTTTGTTGATCCTGCTAATCCGTTGCCCTAGGGGTAGTAACTAGCATAATACTTTAACTTGATTCCTTTTTCCAAAGCAAACTCGCTCATCTCAAGAGAAGAAATGTATGAAGCGTTGTCAAAAACCAAACAGTCAGAGATACTGAAACGAGTGATGATGTTCGAATTTAGAAAGGCAATTACCTGACTGGTGTTGACAGTTCTTAATGCAGCAGCTTCAGATCATCAAGTAAAGTAATCTGTGGCTGTCACAATATACTTGTTCTATTGCGAGGATGGAGGGTTAATTGGACCTATGATATCAAGACCCCATTGCTGGAAAGGAGAATCTACTGAAACGGGTTGCAAGGGAAAGGTTGATTTTTGCAACCGCCCTGATGCTTTCTGATAGATGATACATTTCCGACACAAGGCATGGGTGTCTCTAAAAAGAATAGGCCAGTAATAACCAGCTCTTAGAACCTTATGAGAAGTGGTGTCACCACCGAAGTGACCACCAGCTTCTCCTGCATGCAATTCTAGCAAGACTTTTTCTGCTTCATCCTTTTCAAGATAGCGCATCAGTATGCCGTCAAAATTCTGACGAAACAGTACACCATTAACGAAATGAAAGGAGGTAGACTTTAGCCTCAACGCTCTTCTCTTGGCGGGGTCTAAGTGACGAGGTGCTGACCCATGTTCAAGACAGAACCTAATATCATCATACCAAGGACTAACAAGGTTTTGTGCGCAACAGATCAAACTTTGATCGCTTTGTCCTAGGTTTGACATATCACTATCTTCTTGCTATCCTGATTGCGAATCAGCAACCAACTTACATAACCCTTGACCTCTCACAATCTGAGCTGGGGTGATTTCTAAGTCATACTATTGCAAGGAGGTGACCCAGTTAGCTCTCTTCTCTCCTAACTCCTTCTGCACTAACAAGTTCCTTACGACAGGGTAGGGGACAATGAATTTCGTCCTTGACTTCAAAAGATAGGACCGAAAATGCTCGACTACTTTGAAAACAGCGTAGGCTTGCCAATCAACCGCTGGGTAGTTAAGTTCAATGCCTTTGAAAGAGGAGCTCATAAAGGCGATGGGTACTTCATTGTTCTCGGCATTCTTCTGAGTTAGGACGGCGGCATAGGAACGGTCAGAGGCAAAAGTGTAGAGTGTAAAATATTGAGAAAAATATGGGCTCATGAGAGATAGAGCATCTATTATGGCCTTCTTTATTACATTAAAAGCTTGATTTTCTGTGGGTCCCCAGCGATATTGGGTGTCTTTCTTAATCAGGTTCTGTAAAGGCCTAACCATTTCGGAGAAACTGGGGACGAATCTTCTCACAAAGTTAATCTGGCCTAAGAAAGACTGCATGGATTTTTTGGATGTAGGAGGGGGAAGTTTTGCGATGACTTGAGTCCTCTCGGGGTCAATAATCATTCCTTCACTAGACACAATGAATCCTAGGAGTTTACCCTGTTCTACTGTAAAGATGGACTTTTTGGGGTTCAAGGAGATGTCGTATTTACGACATCGTAGAAGAACAACTCGTAAGTGAGCTAGATGATCATCTTTATTTTTAGAATAAACAGTCACATCATCTAAGTAAACTACGATGGACTAATTGATTAAGCCTCGGAGAGCAATATCCATTGCTCTCTAAAAGGTAGCACCAACATTAATCAATCCAAAGGGCATTTTGCGATAAGCATAAGTTCCCCATGGAGTACGGAAGGTAGTTTTTAGTTGGTCTAGCGGGGACATCAGGACTTGGTTGTATCTAGAGAAACCATCTAGTAAATATAGCCTCTCAGAACCAGATACCTATTGAAGGATCTGTTCCATGGGTGGTACAGGATAGTTGTCTTTGTCAGACGCTCTATTAAGGTTGCGGAAATCGACGCAAAGTCGGATTTCACCATTTTTCTTCCAGACTGGGACAAGGTTGGACACCTATTGAGTGTGCCTAACAGGAAAAATTATTTTAGCACTTAAGAGTTTATTCAATTCTTTTTGAACGGTCGGTTCTAGTTTAGGGTGCATCTTCCTCAGTTTTTGTTGAAAGGGTAATGTTTGGGGCTTCATCGGGATGACATGCTGTATGATATTAGGATCGAAAGTTTTAAGGTCATCATACATCCATGCAAAGACATCCTTAAAATATTTAAATAATTTAACAAAAGCAACTTTTTCTTGTCTAGAACATCCCAAGCCTAGGTTAATGCACTGAGGATTTTCACTAGTTCCCAAGTTCACTTTTTCATAAAACAACGAGGAACGATTGGTTTTACAGTTGACCGTCTTTTTAAATTTATCTTCAAAATCATAAAACTTCTCTAATCTAATTACAGATTTTGGGATCGAGTTTACCATATCCGACAGAGCTTCAGGAGTCTTTGGATCAGGTATTACCATGAAATCGCGCAAATTGTCATCGTGTGTGTGCTCGTCTATCACCGCGCCTTTGAAGGTTTCTTCCAAGTGCAGAAAGTTGATAATCTGCTGATCATCGTCAAATAATCTCCAGTTTGTGACGTTATCGGGAATGGATGGCCAAAAAAACATCTCAACGGAGAATGCGTCTTGGGACAAGCCTTCTGCAGGAAGAAGTTTAGAAGCTACATTAGCTAATAAATCTACTTCAGAATTATTCGATCTAGGAATGGAATTTGTATTGAAAGAAGAAATTTACTCATTAAATTCCATACCTCAGACTGGTAGTTTTTGAGATGCGGAGAAAGACAGTGGATAGAATCTCTCACCTGTCTAACCACTATTTTAGTGTCGCCAAAGATGGTTAAATTTTGAATGTTCATGTCCAAATATTTTCTGAGACCTTGCAGTAAAGCCTCATATTCTGCAGTATTATTAGTACATTCAAATTCCAACCTACATGCTATCAATGTTTTGTTACCTGTCGGATCGATAATGACGCAGCCTGCTCTAGCTCCTTCTTTGGACTTTGACCCGTCGAAATACAGAGACCAAATTTGATTTGCATTGTGTTCATAAGATTGTTGTGAGGAAGGTGCGGGCTGCGTATATGCTATAATCTCAGACTGCTGTTATGAATTGGTGATAGGTGAAACCTCGTCCATGAAGTTGCCGAAGAAGGTGTCCATCCCTTGTACTTCAGGTGAATCAGCAGGAGGTGTGTACGGTTCATTGGGATCGTTCAAATCTGTGACCGTGAACTTAAGGTAGCGCTCACGATTCACTTTTATTTTGTTAGGCTTGCCATTTTTTGGAAGCCATATATGAGACCAATCTGTCGTGAAATAAACATGTAGTTGCTCTGACCAATCCCTGCTCAAAAAAAGACCATACACTTCTGGAATATCCACCACAATAATATCAATAACTTGATGAACCTTGGGGTTAGATGATAATCTAATAAGCACATTCTTTAGTACGCCTATAACTTTGACATTTGTCCAATCAAGTTGTATGATTTTTAAATTAGAGGGTTCAACTTTAGCATTTATCTTTTGGAAAACAGACCAAGGCATCACATTGGATGACGCTCCTGAATCTACCATACAATTATGCACGTTTCTATTAAAAATCTCAAAAGTTAACAAAAAAGGAGGTACATTTTGGCGAGTACTAAGAGTAGTAACTTGTGGATTTTTACTCGTAGTTTCTAAAGCTACTTTATCTACATTATTTACATTATTTACATTACTTACATGAAGGCTTCCTTTATATTGAGGATCAAGATTATTTTTAGTGGAAGTCTTCTGAGGGACTTTTCTTTGCAGAACCTTGTTACCATTGGAATTACCATTTTTGCCGTTCTCTGAAATATTTTGCAACATTTTTTGTAATAAAAATGGGAACTTCAACAACTCATAAATAGAAATGTTAGCCCTTAAATTTTTAATATCTTCAACCACATCATAATCCAAGTTGGGGCTCACATTACTCTTCTTAGTTTCAGCTGATTTAGATTGCTTTGGAGGCGAACTTGTAGTATTTTCGGAAGAAGGTTTATTTGCTGTCTTACTCCTAGTGTTGTAAGGATGAACTGTCTTGAAGTTGGCTTGGAATATGCTATCCGAGAAGTGTCCAAAAATGTTTGGAGAAGACTCTTCTTCTTGAACTATCTCTGGTTCGACTACCTCCTCAGGAATCTCAGGAGGCATCAAGTTATCTTGGGCTTCTAGAATTGTTTGAAGAGCACATTGAAAACTTTCTAGATTAAGGCCTTCGGTGGTCAGATTAGGTCGGTTGGTAGGAAAGGGCTTTCAGAAAGGAGGTTTGTAGGGCCCTTTACTCGAGGAAGCTTCTTCGGTTGACCTTTTTAAGTCTATAACTTGATTCGACAGTTTTTGAACAACTTTAGTTAGGTTTTCCAAATTAGATTTTTCAGGTTGTGTTTTACTTTGTGTGGGTCTAGGGATGATTTCAATCTTCTTTTTGGAAGAAGATCTAGTCTCAGTTTCGTTGCTAGAAGAGTCTTTAAGACTAAGTATGTATTTTTCTATCTGGCTGGCCTCCTTGAAGGCTTCTAACAACATAGCTTTTTTAGATCGTTTAACCCAAATAGCTATGCTTTGATGCAAAGCTTTAGTGTAGTAAGCTATTATAAGACTCTCAACAGGCATGGAATCCGCAGGGATTCGGTTTTTAAGTGTCAAGAATATTTGATTAAAATCTTTAACTTTTTCTTTTGGGTTCATTTTTAAGCTAGAAAGGTCCATGAATAAGACTTCCAGAGGCTTACCATCTCCGAACTTTTCCAAAAAGCATGACTCAAACTTTTCCCAAGACATGATGTTATGGGGTTGCTGGGTAAAGTACCATGTCGATGCATTACGCTCGAAAGTATAAGGGAACAACCTATAGACAACGTCTTCATGTTCAACATTGTGGAGTCTTATGGCTAACATAAAATTTTTGATATGATCTTCCGCTATTTGTTTTGAGTCAGAGTCAAACTTGGGAAGCCATTTCTTTGGGTTCTTAGGTAAAGGATGTTGAGCTCCAGGTACAACTACGACATCCTAGTCCAACCAGGGTCTAGCAGGGTTGTTCCGATTTTCCATTGGGGTAGTGGGTGTGGAAGGCCGAGAAGGTGAATTTCCTTCCTCTGAAGAGGAATCTCCTCCAGAAGAGGAAGGAGATGATGGAGGTGGTGAAGGAGGTATCCCAGATCCTCCTGCAGTAGGATTTGAGTTTGGATCTATAGGATTCACAGTGAGGTTAGTGTCACCTAATTGTTCTCTGATATCAGAGAATTCCAAAGGTTGACCCCACGGATGGTTTGGTTGCCTAAGACGAGCTAAGGCACTATGTGTTTTAATAAGAGATTGATGAACAATCTCTTGTATGTCACCACCTATAGGATTAGGGGTTGCTGGCTCAACTGTGATCTGCGGATCTTCGGTTGAAGTAGTTGTTGTTTGAAGGGGAATATTATCATGTGAATCGCTTCTAGTCACTATAGGTGAGCGATTAGGGGGTGGAGGAGTCTTGCGACCACCTCGTGCCATTAATTAAGTTCAGGCCCTCCTTCTAGCGCCATTTATTGACGGGCGAAATCGACCGTCCGTCAACTGAGAGAGTGGAACCGGTCCGGGGTTGTCTAATAACCCAATCCATTTGGCATGAACCACCCTGACGGGTTTAGCGGCTCCGTTATCCGATCTAAGGTCCTAAGAAAACAAAAAAAGAAAACTAATCTAAACTAACTAATCTAACTAAAACTAAATAAAACAAACTAAACTAACTAACAATGAATAAGACAAACTAATAAACTAATCTAATTACAACTTACTACTAAACAAACACAAACACAAACTAATTATTAAAGCAAACTAATCTAATTATTAAAGCAATATAACTTATTCACAAATTGTACAATATTGACAATTTACAGATTTAATTAAAACCTGAAAAACTCATTAAAATTCTGCCCTAAGACAATGAGAGATATTTTTTGATTTTTATAATTTTATGAAAAAGAAATAAAACAGAGAGCTAATTAAACTGAGCTACAAATATATCTAACTAAAATACTAATAATATACTAAACAAATAAATAACAAATTGACCTGGAAACGCTCCAGGTTTGTCCCGTGTATGATGACCGTGTTAGCAGATTGGAGGAAGAAAACTCACACCGAATAATCCAGAGGATTCTCGTAAACGATAGATGTAGTGCTCTTTAAGTTTACTTACAGGACAAACAAGACATAAAAATCATAACAATTATATGATTTATAAATCTCTACAATTAGGTAAACCTGTATGCAAAAACTTATACTTAATAATTCAATTGATGAAGAAGAGAAATCTGTCATTCACAAACTGAATAAAGTAATTGGTATGTCTTTAAATAATGGAAGAAATCAGACATGGATCATATTAATTAATTCGTATCATTTTCAAAAGACTAAGATAGCTAAAGTAGTCATTAATCAAATTCAAATTGATAACATAAACATGAAACAAAAGATTGATATTACGAAAAGCTAAAGCTGTAGCAGAACATCAACTTATGTCTCAGTCTCTATAGGATATCCATTATCCTAGTTCTCCCACAAGCAAGGATGATCCTCATTACAAAAATAATAAGTATTTAAAGGTTTTCCACTGGGTAAAATCTCCCTGTGGAAGTTATAAAACTGTTTACATGCGATCTGGGAAGATATCCCAAAGTTGTCTAAACTAGGAAATTAAAATAAAATTAAAACATCCAAATATCCCCTAAACTGCCCAACAGGTCCCATGCAATTCGAATTCACCTGAAAAGGACCAAAAATGAACAAATTAGAAGGATCTTTTACTGATAAAATGATAAAAAAATTAATTCTATAGACTAGCTACAGAATCATCTGATTCTGTAGCTAGTCTAAATAAGGTACATAATAAGCATTGTAATTAATCAAAAATCTTTTAAAAGATTTCAATTTAATTGACATCAATAATCATTTGAAAAATGAATCATTTAATTCGAATTTGTCATATCATTCAAAACTAAACAAGATCTGAATCAATGAATGCCTACAGAGATAGGCGTATTCTATTTCTTGTGTCACCACAAAATCGAATGAACAGAAACATAACTCAACCATCGTGAAATCATTTCAAATCGACACAATCAAAACAAATCACATACAATCGTTATGCTATCTCATTAGAAAGGGATACGATCGAAACCAAACAAGATCGTTATCAAATCATTATCATTGTGTTGACATAGCCACAAAAATCCAAACCAGCGCGAAAATCAATTTAAACAAAATCGTAACAGGATCGATTGATTAGCAACTGAATTCATAATTTGTTATTGCAAATTGGGCAAATAGGATTGATCGACTTTGATCAAAACGAGATCGTTCCAATCAAACGAATCACAACTGGGTTTGACCAATTTGTTTTACAATTTTAAAACCAGACAGAGCAGTAATCATAATCGGAATCCAATTCCTAAAAATGATCGAACTAACAACGATCCGATCAAGCGAATCAATCGACTGGGTTTAACATTAATCATTGTTCCATAATTCGGGCGTATTTGCACAAGTTAAATGAGATCATTATTTTTATAAAAAACAGAGTATTTATAACCAAAATGAATTGAACAGAGTGGTACTCATAGCATATCATAACAAGTATCCTCCCGAAAACATTTACCAATCACAGCATACAAATGATAACGAGATCGAATCCGGGCAAAATCGTATTCTTAATTGAGTATGGAACTTCCCGTGTGGAGTGGATACAAAATGAATTGAAAACACACCATCAATTTTGTTACTTCACTCAGACATACTTAGCAAATGAAATCCAAACGAATAAACATTCAAATCCAATAAAAATCTATGATCAAATCATAAATCAAATCGAGATTTCCTCTATTTTAATCAAAACGAAACCATGTATAGGATGATCACCGAATGACAGAGGCATTTGGATGAGTGACTGAGCGATTTAAAAACTGAATTCAAATCATTATATCAACCTAGATTATTTACAAAACAAAAATGATGTCAAAACCATACCTGTATAGCGACGAGGCTGCTTGATTATGCCAATTTGGAATTTACAACAGCCGTGGCTGATTCCACGTTTTTGAAAAGGATGGAGCCGGTTTTCTTTTGTTTTTTATCTGTTGCTTGGAGCTTGGCCTTTTGACTGGTTAGCACTGCAATTTGATCTTCCAGTGATTGGATCTTCGATTGAAGTATAGGAATATCAACGTAATATCGTTCTAACCATGAATTGCATTGGTCACAGGGTGACTGTGTGGGTTTAGGAAGAGAAGGCGAGGGTTTGGATAAATGATCGAGGGTTTCACGAGGCAATTTAATACCCGGGTAGTCAGGGTCGTTCTTTAGGCAGGGGGGAAGGTTCGATACAAAATCATAAGGGGGCTCAGGACATAAACCCTGAGAGTAGGGGTACTCGCTGGACAGAAAACGTTCAACATCAGAATCAAAATCCTCACTTAGGATGATAGGGTTGGACTCGGCAGAGGGTTTAGGTTTGTTTCTTTCCATTCTCGAAATGAGCCGGGCATTCCTTTTCCCTTTGGCATTGGCAGTAAGGTTTGCCTTGGGATTTTTTCTCATTGTCTTTTTAATGGCCTTTGCACTCTTGGTTACAGTGTCGGGTAAGTCAAAACCAGGGTCGGTCGAGGGTTTAGGCAGTAGGAGATGTAAGGGTACAGGCGGTTCAGCCTTTGTTTCAAATACCACAGGTTTATCAACCTGTACAGGGTTCGGATCCTTGAAACCATTCCGAGCAACGAAAGCGCTCCAACTATCCCCGTGCAAACTCAAATGATAAACAACGATGAGCTTAATAAACCCATGGTGGAATAGGATGCTGTCAGCCTTCTGCCTCTTAAACTTTTTCGACATTTTATACAGGCTACGATGAAAGTAGAAAGGCATGTTTAGAGGATACCCTATAAAAATCATCAAAAAACGTAGGTGGTAGAGGAACACAAGTCCGTATCGACCTTCACAGGTCACGAACTGCTTGACTAGCATTAATAAGTCATGCCATTGTGGTTTGATCATAGATATGGGCATACCTCTGTCACAAGAGGTGACTTTGCGTGATAGAAATAGCAATGTCCATGGCACTTCCTTGACCTTACAATTATTAAACCAATGCTGTCCGAAGACAGGTAACCCTGTAGCTGATCTGAGAAAATGTTCATCAATCTCTAACTATATGTCGCCCACCTTGGCTTGACAGCCATCGAAAGTCACGGAAAACTGTCGTGCTACACAAAGGTTAAAACCCTCAAATCATTGTATAAAGGGTAGCCACCCATTTTCCTCCAGGTCTCTGCGGGCATTGTCAAACATTAACAGGGCTTGGTTGTCATTGGGCTCAAATCGCACGACTGGTGCCATGGAGCCAGATGCATGGTAAGCGAAGGGTTTGGATCACCGACACACGCAGGAGCCGAGCTACCCGAGCTAACAGAAATGAACGAGCAAAAGGGATAGGCATAAATGAAAGCATGCGAAGGTGGTGGAGTTTACCATGAAAAATATTCATTATCCAAGTACAACCACCGATTTACATAGCTATTCAATCCATAATAATAGTTCAACCACCGAGTCATGTGACCAACTAATGAAATCAAAAGTGTATACCGCTGGGCACAAACATTATGCCATAGTGTTTAAACACCCGACTTATAAATCAAAACCAAAAGCAATTATGCACCAATGTATCAACTCATGAAAAGTTTAACCAAGGTGCCAAACAATATTCATATAGTCGACAAGCAAAAAGTTATGAAAAGATTAACATAAGGATTATATCAAAATACATATATATATAAAATTTAATCATAGCCCCTATGCATTTTCATAGAATCAATGATCAGACAAGTCATATAAAGTGCAAATCCAAATGCTAAATGCCTTACAAACTCAATAAAACCAAGTTATACAATCAATCGAAGTATGAGAA
>JZKD02S0892650.1:198987-212198 GCA_000966675.3 Picea glauca | reverse complement strand
CTTGTTTCTTTTCTCTTTCGGTATATGTATAAATACTGGGCAGCCAAATATTTTGAGATGGCTTACCTCTGGCTTCTTTCCAGCGACCATCTCTTCTGGGGTCTTGAACCCAAGTGCACTATGGGACAATCAGGTTTTCACATATATCGTTGTCATTGCTTCTTCTTCCCATAAGAACATAGGAAGATATTGATCATGGATCATGGCCTTCATGACTTCCATTATCATTTCTTTCTTTATTTCATCCACACCATTTTGTTGAGGATTATAGGGAGTAGTGAGTTCCCTCTTTATCCCAGCATCTTTGCAGAATCTCATGAACTCTTTTGAGGTGTATTATCCTCCATTATCTTACTTGAGTATCTTGATATTTCTTTCAGAAAGATTCTTTATCAAGGATTTGAATTCCTTGAATTTGCTGAACACTTCATCTTTAGATTTCAAGAGATACAACTAGGTATTAGGAGAATAATCATCAATAAATGATACATAATATACATACCCACAAATGGAGGATGATGGCATTGGGCCACACACATATGAATGAATGAGTTATAGGATTCCTTTTGCTTTGTTGTCTCTCTTCGAAAAAGGGTTCTTTATGTTCTTCCCTTGTGCACATCCATTGGATACACCTTCATGGTCAACCTTGAGTTTTTGTAGACCTGTGACAACTTTGCATATGTATGGTAGCGCCTTGTAGTTAATGTGAGATAATATTCTATGCCAAAGTTCACATGAGTTTTCAATGGCGTGGGTCATGGTAGCCTCTGAGTGACCCTTTAGCTTATACAAGCCATTTTCTTCACTTCCAATGATGATTTCTTCATTTAAGGTTTCTCCTTTAGCCCACATAAGAACTTCTCCATCTATAAAGGAAATTCTGAAGCCTTTCTTTTCTAAAGCTGAAATGGAGAGTAGGTTCTTTGTCAAACCTGGTACATAGAGTACGTCCTTCATCTTCATTGAATTCCCTGAATTCAGTTTGTAGTTTGATTCTCCCACTCCCTTGATGGGATATTGGTAATAATATCCAAGTGTCACTTTCTGAGAAAACTTCTATTCTAAAATGTAAGAGAGAATATCTCTTTGTCCTATCATGTGATTGGAGGCACCACTATCAATGAGCCAAGTTTCATCTCCAGGTGTTACCGATCCTAAGAGGGTCGGGATTAAGACATGTTCTTTAATTTGTTCTCTTAACATCTTTGCAGGTGGCTCTTCTCTTAATATCTTTGTTTCCTCTTGTATCTTCTCGTCTAGCCGGACAAAATTTCGCAATGTGTCCCATCTTGTCACAATTCTAGCATTGTACAGTTGAGTAATCTCTTTCCTTTCGTTGTCCTTTCCTCTGAAATATCCTTGGATGAGATTATTTATGATTGAATTTGTTTTGGGGTTGAGACTCTTTGTAAGTCTCTTTCTGGAAGTAAGACTTCTTTCTTCCTCTAGCTAGGGCTTGATCTTCATCTCTTTCTAGTAAATCCTCTCGGTTAGCTACTCTTGTTTCTTCTTGGATGCATTCTTCCCATAGACTGTCAAACTTTAGTTTCTCTATTCTGGCACAAATCGTTTGGATGAATGCATCCCAAGGTCTTGTGAGGCCATTTAGGGTCGTCATTATAAGTTCATCTTTGTCTATAGTATCTCCAGATTCTTCTAGTTGTTCTTTGAATTGGGATATTCTGGAGAAGTATTCTTGGATTGATTCTCCTTTCTGCATTCTTGTATTTTTGAGTTGAGTTATAAGATTCATCTTTCAGTTTATGTTATTTACTTCATATAGTCTATTTATGGCATCAAACATTTCTTTAGAAGTCTTCTTTGATCACACATAGGGAATTAGGTGGTCTTTGATTGAATCTGCAATGATTCTTTTGGCCCTGATTGTGTCCTTTTGGTGCTTTTCTTTTTCTGTAGCATCGGTGGCCTCCGACAGTTCTTCTTTGACGAATATTGCTGGGTCATTTTCTTCAAGAATGAGACCAATACTATACTTCCAGGCACGAAAGTTGTCCACACCTTCTATCTTGTCAACAAGATTAACATTTGCAGACATCTTTTACTTGAAGCTGGGAAAATGTCCCAAAATGAAAATGTTCAAAATCAAATTCTGAACTTACCAGGAGGTGCACTTTGCTAAGGCAAGTAGCCTGGTGTGCTTGGATATGAGAAAATCCAACTTTTACCCCTCCAAACTTGATCTGTGGATTTTTGGACTGGTGCTTCTAGTTTTCTGGTACCTTTGGTACTCTGGTACTTCTAGTACTTCTGGTTCTCTAGTTTTCTGGTACTTCTGGTACTTTGTGAAACTAGGGTTTCACTTTCTGGGAGATCTAGCCACTAAAAAGGTGCACTGAAGGTGCCAAAATGATCCTTGGGGGAGTGTGCACGTTTCTAGATGGTTTTAGGGCTGAATTACCTCTCCAACAAAAAACCCTAATTTGCATGTACAACAAGAATGGCGTTTTTCACTTTTCTCTTGTGAAAGATGCTCTGTTCAACTTGGCTCAGATACCATGTTAAGGTTTAAGATATTATTAGAGTTCTTTGCATTTCAATAGATAAAAATAGAATAAGATAGGATCATCGAGAAATACACAATCACAAGAGACACATCATTTATCCTGGGAAACCCTCATGGGGCAAAAAACCAAGCAAAACTTCCTTAATATAGATAGCCAATACAATGCCAAGAGATAACTCAAACAAGTACATAAAGTCCTCTCCCAAATATGCACCTCTCTCTCTCTCTCTCTCTTCTCCAACTGCAACTCCGAAACTTGTCTCTCAAATGAACAAGTGAGTGTATGTCTAAGTGAGGTGCTAGCCTCCTTATTTACACAAGACTGGCACGTGTGGGAGTGTCCTTTCACTGGCAGGGACGACTTCTTCTTCTAGGTGGTTATAACCACCTTTATTATATTTCTGGGCCTCTTTGATATATTATGGGGATGACTTCTCTTTCTTCCTATTACAATTACATTATGACCAATCCGCAAAAGGGGATTTGGTCCTTTTACAATAGCCGACATGATCAATCCATAATGGGGATTGATCCAATGAATAATATATCAAATAATAATAAGAATAGACTTTGCAGTTACATTATTTCAACATCGCATTGCGTGGAAAGTATTGGGTCTTGTGGAAAAGAATGAATACTCTGACTCCTTCTATCTGAGCAAGGCTATCAGGATGAGTATCCATGAATAGTGAAATTATGTCCCCATATCCTGCATGTCCTTCGAGTCGTACAGGAAGATATTCAACAAATACGAGGCCCAGCTAAGTGTGGTTCCCTATGCACACATGCTATAGTTGAAATAACCCCGGTAGGGACTTCCTCCTTTCGTAATTTCCTGAGTAATTTGCATGCCATAATTTTTGTGGTCATTCTTGTCGCTACGTCACTAATAAGCTTGATTATGATTCTATGCGACCCCCTTTCGGTACCGTACTTCTTCTTCATTTCCTCGGATAGTGCGTTCTCCTTCGTCTTGTCCTCAAGGAACTACATGGGTACCTCCCCCCATGATGGCAACCCTGTGGTGTATGCAATGAGCTCTACATCTATTGAGACGAGTTGTTCCAGCCACATGTATCCTCCATGGGTGACTGTCATCAGCTGCTTGATGTAGTTGTTTGCATATTGGACCCTCCCAAAGTGTAGGATGTCTAACAGGCCTAGAATCTCATTTTTGGCCATTATGACTTCCCACTAGACTGGTTGGTTAATTGGTTCTCCAAAGGGTCCTATACCCACAGTCTGTAGGTAAAATTTCTTGGAAAAATCTTGGAACTTGTATGTATCCGTCATTGTTGGGTATGTTTTCTATTATTTTCATAAGTAGTAGTGTTTTTGCGTTACGCCGAGGGGGTTGAATCCCCCCCGCATGGGGGTTCGGGGGAAGTTCCCCCAAGAAAAAAAAAATCTGCCTCAGGAAATGTGTCACATATTTAGGTGGTTTTTTGACACATGGTTTATTTGCTGATGGTTTTCTATTTTTGGTTAAGGATCTAGGGTTGTTGACTAATCCAAGTCATTGGGTTAGGGTTTTTGATGTTGCTAGATCCTATATGTATATTGTATTTCAAACATTGTAATACCATGAATGAATATAGAATATGTTGGTTTTCTCGGTTTGGGTTTCCAGGGGAAAACTCTCTGTGTAATGTTTAGATTTTCCATTGTATCTTTTCTGTTCTTTTACTGAAAATGTGTTTGCAGTAAATATTGGACAAGGTTAAAATATACATTTGGTATCAGATATTTGTTGGCTTCAGGGGGACACCTTTGTGGTCAAGGTTTTGGCTCGGGACTGTGATAATCCTTGTTATAGTGGGATATCTCTGGTATTGTTTTTTCAGGTGAAAAGAAATGGCGAGCAATTCGAAGATGGATATCGAGAAGTTTAATGGGAAAATTTTTGAGCTCTCGAAGCTCAATATGGAAGATATTTTTGTGAAAAGAGATTAGTGGATCACGGTATATCCAGGT
This sequence comes from Picea glauca, assembly GCA_000966675.3. NCBI lineage: Eukaryota > Viridiplantae > Streptophyta > Pinopsida > Pinales > Pinaceae > Picea > Picea glauca. The sequence goes on along the minus strand of JZKD02S0892650.1, from coordinate 207,697 downwards.
ACTGCACCTACAAGAACTTCAACAGATGATTGGAAAAATTTGGATCGGAAGGAAAAGAGCACAATCTGACTGTGCTTCTCATATTCAATATTACCGAATGTGTTAGAGGAAGCTACAACCAAGGATTTATGGGAAAAGCTGGGGAAGTTGTATAAGTCTAAGTCCCTAGTAAATAAAATTTTCCTGAGAAAGAAGTTGTATAACCTGAGGATGAGAGATGGATACTCGATGGTAGATAATTTGAACGCCTTCAATAATGTGGTAAGTCAGTTAGTATCTATTGAGATTAAAATTTCAGATGAAGATAAATGTATCAGTTTATTGTATTCTTTAACAGAATCCTGGGATATTCTGGTTGTGTCCATAGGTAGTAATACAACTACCTTGAAGTTTGATGAAGTAGTCTCATCCTTGTTGTCAAAGGAGATGAGACAAAAGAATATGGAAGGACAGAGCACAGATGTATTATTTGCAAGAGGATGCTCCCAAAAAATAAATAGATCTATGTTCTCAACTTGGAGATCTAAGTCTAAGGGTAGATCTAAATCTCCCAAAAAGTTTGTAAAGTTTTGTTGGAGATTTGGAAAAGAAGGGCACTACAAGAAGCAGTGTAGATCCAAAGTTGAGAAAAATAAGGGATATGAAGAATCACCTTCTACATAAGAAAATACTTCCAAGGAAGAAAGAGGGGATGTGTACTTGTCTTCTTCAAGCACACATGCAGATCATGAGGCATGGTTGGTTGACTCTGGCACATCCTTTCATATGACTCCCCACAAGGAGTGGTTCTACGAATATGAAAGGTATGATGGAGGTAATATTTTCTTAGGTGATGATTTGACAACAAGAATCATAGGATGAGGAAACGTCAATTTGAGGCTCATAGATGGAAGGATTAGAACACTGCCTAGTGTTCGTTACATCTTAGGTTTGGCTAGAAATTTGATTTCTGTAAAAAAAATGTAAGATGCAGGGGTAAAAACAATATTTAAAAAGGAAACCTGTAGGATGGTTCGAGGAGAAATGGTGTTGCTAAAGGGAGTTCGATTTGGAACTTTGTATAAGCTGCAAGGAAGCACTATTAGTGATGGGTGTAATAGTCCCATTGTTCCTGATATTGGAGTTGAAGAAGAAAGAACTCCTACAGTCTCTAGAGAAAAGGTTATGCTGTGGAATCAAAGAATGGGGCATATCAGAGAGAAGGGTATTTGACTACTAAACGATAAAGGTATGGTTGAAGGTATGTCTAAATTCTCTCTAGATTTTGATTTATGTGAACATTGTCTATATGGGAAGCAGAATCGGGTAAGATTCACGTCTGGTGCAAAGAGGGTAGAAGGAATTTTACAACTAGATCAAAATGATGTTTTTGGACCTGTGTCGGTCCCATCATTGGGAAAATATGTGTACTATGTCTCATTTATAGATGAATTATTGAGGAATACTTGGATATATTTCCTCAGGAAGAAATCTGAAGTCTTTTACAGGTTTAAAGAGTTTAAGGCTCTTTTTGAGAATCAAAAAGGGAAAAGAATTAAGGTGTTGAGGACAGATAATGGAAGAGAGTTCTATGGGAATGAATTTGAAGAATTCTGTAAGAAGTGTGGTATATCAAGGAAAATTACTACTCCATATACACCTCAGCAGAATGGAGTTGGAGAAAGGATGAATACGACGTCGATGGAAAAAACAAGGTGCATGCTCAGTGGTGTCGGGTTAGGGAAATAATTCTAGGAAGAGGCAATGGGTACTGCATGTTACTTGGTCAACAGATCACCCTCATCAGCGTTGGATGACAAGACTCCACAAGAGGTATGGACTAGTAAGGAACCTTGTCTCACACATATTAAGGTATTTGGTTGTGATGCATATGTTCATGTTCCAAAGGAAAACAAGAGTCAGCTAGATAAGAAGGCCAAAAAGTGTATATTTATTGGATATAAATATGGTCTCAAAGGTTATAATCTTTGGAACCCATAAACTAAGAAGGTAGTGTATAGCCGAGATGCGGTATTTAGAGAAATGAAGGATGTTCTTAAACATGAAGTCCTACCAAGTAAGGAGGAACCGGAGAATATAGAGTTTGATTTAAAGGATGATGAGTCAGACTCTAAAAAAGAACATGAATCAAAAGAAGAAGATCCTCATACTCCAATATTGAGGAGATCGGTTCGAGAAATAAAGCTACCGGAAAGGTATACTCCATATGATTTCCGTTCAAATTTTTCTTTGTCTATTACTGATGATGATACTAGAACTGTCAGGGAGGCAGTGGATTCAGAGGATAGAAATCTCTAGAAAAGGGACATGGACAAAGAAATGACATCTTTGGATAAGAATGAGGCTTGGGACGTAGTGGATTTTTCGACCGGAATAAATCCCATTGGAAGTAAATGGGTATTTAAAAATAAGCTGAATGCAGAAGGAAAAGTGGAGAAATAGAAAGCTCGGTTAGTAGCAAAGGGTTATTCCCAGGTTGAGGGAATTGATTTTGGTGAGATTTTTTCTCTTGTTTCCAAGTTAACCTCTATAATATTTTTGTTATTTGTTTCTGCTTCATTTGATTTTGAAGTAGAACAAATGGATGTGAAGAAAGTATTCCTACATGGGGATCTGGAAGAAGAAATCTATATGAAGCAACCAGAATGTTATGCTGTGAAGGGAAAGAAGGAGTTGGTACGCAAGCTGAAAAAGTCCCTCTATGGTTTAAAACAATCACTAAGGATGTGGTATCAAAAATTTGATACTTATATGTTGGGTCTTGGCTTCACAAGAAGAAAAGAGGATCACTATGTGTATTTTAAATTAACTGGTGACCATTTGATTTATTTGGTCTTGTATGTGGATGACATGTTGCTGATAGGAAACAACAAGGATATTATCTAGGATGTGAAAACTCAGTTGTCCTCTAAATTTAGCATGAAGGATCTTGGTGCTTCAAATTTCATTTTGGGCATGGAAATTAAAAGAGATTGGAAAAAGAGGAAACTCTAGTTAAATCAAAGAAAATATGTCGAGACAATATTGCAGAGGTTTAATATGCAGGAATGTAAAATGGTCAATGTTCCTATTCCTATTGGTGTAACATTATTTGTGGATCAGTGTCTCAAGACACAGGAAGAGGAGGAGGACATGTCTCATGTTCCATATGAGAGTGTGGTTGGCATTTTGATGTATGCAATGGTCTGTACTAGACCGGACATTGCACATGCAGTGGGAGTTTTTAGCAGGTATATGTCAAAACCATGGAAGGAGCATTGGACAATAGTAAAAAGGGTTTTCAGGTATTTGCGTGGCACTGCTACCTATGGATTGTGCTATCAAGGAAGACCAAGATTGGACAAAGTGGTGGATATACATAGTTTTTTGGATGCAGACTGGGCTGGAGATCTAGATCGTAGGATATCTACAAGTGGGTATGTGTTTAACCTATTTGGAGGAGCAATAAGTTGGATGAACAAAAGACAGGCTGTAGTGGCACTTTCAACTATAGAAGATGAATACATGGCAGCCACTCATTCAAGTAAGGAAGCAGTATGGTTACAAAGATTTTCTTCAGATATTGGGTTGGTACAACAAGCTGTAAGGATAGATTGTGATAGTCAGAGTGCAATTTTTCTGGTGAAGAAACTGACTTATCATTCAAAGACAAAGAATAATGATATTCAATATCACTTTGTGAGGGACATGATTGAAGAAAATAAAGTATTGTTGATGAAGGTGTACACTTTGAAGAATGTTTCATATTCATTAACAAAATTCGTGAGCACTAAGAAGTTCTCTTGATGTAGAGGATCCATGGGCATTGCTTCCCTGGATTGTTGACTATGTAACCCTATATGCAAAGAAAATAACAAGTGGGAGAATTTTGGGTATGTGTTATATTATTTCACAAGTAGTAGTGTTTGTGCATTGCACCGGGCATGCAGGGGGGTTTGAGGGGGGGTGCAACGCCCCAGATAATTTTTTTTTTGCCTCGGGAAACATGTCACATATTTAGGTGGTTTTTCGGTACATGGTTTCTTTTCCGATGGTTTTCTATTTATGGTTAAGGAATTAGGGTTGTTAACTAATCCAGGTCATTGGGTTAGGGTTTTGGATTTCATTGTCTCCTATATGTATATTGTATTGTACACAATGTAATACCATGAATGAATATAGAATATGATGGTTTCCCCGATTTGGGTTTCTAGGGGAAAAATATCTGTGTAATGTTTGTATTTTCCTTTGTATCTTTTCTGTTCTTTTACTGAAAATCTATTTGCAGTGAATATTGTACAAGTTTAAAATTTATAGTCACATGATGGTATGAATACCTAAATTTATCCATGTGGCCTAACATATTTCCTATGATACGTACCCCTTCTAGAATGCATGATAAGACAATGGTTGTGGCGGCCTTCTTGAACGATGACCTTGGTACTGCCTATTTTCCCTTACGTTGTGGTGGCTGAATCAATGTTCCAACCACCATTGTTCACTCTTCTGTATACTCATCTCGTCATCCGGTGACATCTTCCACTGTGCTCTCCTGTCTATGTTCCAGTGTGGTTGTGTGTGACCTTTCTGGCGCGATCATTTCCTCCTGGTTTGGGACCATCCCACTAACTCTCGGGCCTTTTTCGGGATTTCTTGGGTGCGAATGATTGCCTGAATCCTCAACCTATTGTCCCTGTCCCCCTTCTGGTACATCCATTTCCATGCCCACTAGTGTTGTCTACTGGGTTTCCTCCACAATAGGTGTGGGGATTCTTGGTGTCATATCAGGTGACATGATTTCATCCACATTGATGACTTTTGGAGGATGAAGTAGTTGTTGTTCGCTTCCTTGTGCTTGTGGTGGGGATCTGGCTTTGCTTTGGGGTAGTCTTCCAATTTGGTTTGGTTCTCCCTGTTTCAGTTGTGCCATGGTGTTAAGGTTGTTTTCTGCTGAACGTAGTGGCCTCTGTAACCTCTGCAAACTTCGCTCTCGAATCTGTATACTCTATTTCTCTCTTCTTTTCTTAATTTCTAAATAACCTCCCCAATCCCGCGTACTAGCTTATGTAGGAATCATGTGAAGCTTCTCAAAGACATTACCTAATTTGCGTTTTAATTGAATCGACACTTCCCACGTACTTTCTATTGAATTCCCTTGTCATCTCTAGTTGGCACGATTAATGCGACGTCTCATCAGTCATTATTGTTATTTTAAGTTTGATAACTGTCGTCCATTGGTGGTTATTTTCCATATCCGTATTTCCCGTTGTTTCCCTCTTTGTAGTGATCGTTGGCCTTTTCTTCGTCATGCTATCATTTCCGAGTGTGCGTGCTCATTCTCTTCTTGTCGCACTATGCCTTTGTTGTTATCTTTTGTTGTCCGATGCAGTATCTCCTCTGTGTTTTTTTTTTTTTGAAGTGCCAGGGGGTCGACTGTCCCTGTACAACTTCAGTCGGCTCCCATTGATCATCCCTCTGAGTTCTATTCCTCATAAATCCTTCAACTATACAACTCCCCCATCTGTGACAGTCTTTACTTTGTAAGTTCCTAACCAATGCATTTTTAGTTTTCTTGGGCGTTGAAGGGATTTGTTGTCATACACCAAGACTAAATCTCCTTCCTTGAAATTATTTCTCTTGATATGTCTGTCATGCCAATATTTTTCCCTTTCTTTCTCAACTTCTTGGAGGAACCTTGCTAGAATCCTAGCTTACTCCATGATCATCAACTAATTTATCCTTTCTTGTACTGCGTTTCATTTTGTCATGTTTGTAATTGTTTCTACGCACAGACTAGGTACCAAAAATTCTAATGGAACAACAACTTATTGTCCATATACCAATCTGAATGGTGTCTATCCTGTCAATTTATTGCATGTGGTCCTGTATTCCCACAATACGACTAGTATATTCAAGTCTCAATCATCCCTATTTATGTTGCATATCTTCGTTAGTGCATTTTCAAGGATTTTGTTAAAGGCTTCCACTGTTCCATTTGCTTGAGGATGATATGGTGTACTCTTTTGGTGATGAACTTCAAATTCCCCAGTCATAGCCATAATAATACTATTAATAAAATGAGTTCCTTGGTCACTCATCAAAATCCTCGGGTAACCAAATCTAGTGATCACTTGCTCAAATAGGATGTGTGATGTTGTCTCTGTGCTACAATTTTTTACTGGTGTTGCTTTCGACCATCTTGTCAGGTATTCTGTCGCAATGGTAATGTACCTCTCTCCTAACCTTTTTGATGGTGGGTTAATTGGTCCCACAAAATCTATTTCCCATTTGTCAAATAACTGCAAAGTTACTTGTGGTTGCAGGGGCATATCGTCCCTTATATTTGGTTTACCAACCCTCTGAAATACATCACATTTCTGGAAGTAGTCCTTTGAGTATCTGTGCATGGTCAACCACCATAATCCTGCACACAATACCTTTTGTGCGATAGCTTTGCCTGCATAATGTCCTCCTTCTATTCCCTCGTGGGATTCTTCTAAGATCCTTTGTCTTTCATGTTCTAGCACACATATTCTCAAGATGTTATCTGCACCCATTTTGTATAAGTGTCTTGCAATTAACTGATAGTCTACAGCCTTGACTACTAGATTTTTCTTCTGCACAGTGTTGTATTCTTGTGGCACAGTCCCTATCCTCAAGTACTGTATCATGTGTGTGAAGTATTCATCGGCTATCTAGACTGAAAATAACTATGCGTTGGGAAATTTGTCCTCTAGATTCATAGGTTCCTCTCTGTTAGTGATCCTTGATAGGTGATCAGGTCCTACATTCAACTTTCCTAGTTTGACTATCACTTCAAAGTCAAATTCTTGAAACATCAATATCCATCTTAAAATTCCTCCCCCAACATTGGCTTGTTGACGAGGTATTTGAGCATGGAATGATCTATGAACATCTTGAAATGTCTCCCCAATAAATAATGCCTGAATTTATGAATCGCATAGACCATAGCTAAGCCTTCCCACTCTGTGGTGTTGTATTTCTGCTCTGATTCTGACAGTTTTCTGCTAGCAAATGTCATAGGATGGACAATTCTCCTGCTCTTGGCTACGCCAGAATAGCTACAAGTTCTATGGTTGATGCATCTACATGTATGTGGAATGTATTTTCCTAATATAGGAATACTAGGATTGGTGCGGTTACCATCTTCTCTTTCAGGGTATCCAAACCATGTTGATAGTCCTCATTCCATTGGAACTTTATGTATTTCCCTATCAATTTCTCCATTGGCACAGTGATCTGCACATACCCCTTTTTAAATTTCCTGTAGTATCCTGTGTGTCCCAATGTCTCTCTCAATTGAAAGACTATTTTTGGTGGTGGCAGGTTAAGAATTACTGCAATCTTGGCAGGATCTACTAGAAAACCTTTCTTGCATACTATATGGCCCAATAATATCCCAAAAGGTGTTATGAAGATGCTCTTCTTGATATTTAATGAAATCTGGCACCGCCTGCATCATTCTAACGTTAGTCATAAGACCTCTACATGGTCCTTCAACAGACTATAGACTGTCCAATCATTCATGTATACTTCTAGAAACTGGTGGATAAACTATTTAAATGCAGTTATGACTACTCTGGAGAATATTTATGGTGCATTCTGTTGCTTATGGAGCCTGATTATCTTCCTGATTCAGAGGTCCTTTCTTTCAGCCGTGTTTATACCCCATGAAGTATTTACACCCAAAAGTATGCACACTCTTCCACGTGGGGGAGTACAGAGGGGGGGTACCCTCTCTGTGGGGTCCGAGGGGCTATCCCCCTGGCTGGGGGGTCTGGGGTCAAGCAGGCCCCCAGCAGGGGTTCGGGGGCGAAGCCCCGGAAGGAAAAATTGCCTTGTAAATGTATATTGTAATTTCATTGTAAATCTAGACCGTTCATTATAAGGTCACATATCTAACGGTAGAGATTATGTTAGGGTTTTTTGCCCTACAAGGCAACAGTCTTTTATGAGGGAAATGTATTACGACTATGGTTGATGGTGAATATTGTATTCTGAGAGAGGATATTGTGACATAAAGAAGAGGAAGTTACAATGGGTTTTGTTGTAGGTTGTATCCCTTCATTTGCTGGATAATAATAAAGGATGGCAATTTCTCTGGTGGACGTAGCCCACACTGGATGAACCATGTAAATCTGTGTCTCTCTTGTAATGTGTATCTTCTATGTTTTGTTTTCTGCATTTGTTTTATTTTATTGATCTGCAGTCCTGTTTTTCTAACAATCGGTATCAGAGAGAAAGGTAACTTGCAGGAAAAGAGGGTTCCTGGTTCGAGTGGGAGCAATGTCGGAAGATGGAAAGTTTAGGGTCGAGAAATTTAACGGCCAAAACTACCAGTTATGGAATATGCAGATGGAAGATTATTTATATCAGAAGGATCTATTCCTACCATTGGGTGGAGTAGCAAAGAAGTCAACGGCCATGAAGGACGAAGAATGGGAGATTCTTGACAGAAAGGCTCTAGGAACGATACAGCTGAGCTTGGCAGCATCGGTGGCTTTCAATATTTCCAAAGAAAAGACTATGAAGGGTTTGATGGATGCATTGGCCAAATTGTATGAAAAACCCTCGGCATCCAATAAGGTATTTTTGATGAAGAGATTATTTAATATGAAGATGTCAGAATGTGGGTCTATTGCAGATCATTTAAATGAATTTAATACGGTTACTAATCAACTAAGTTCTGTAAAAGTGGACTTTGATGATG
>JZKD02S0892650.1:174566-190283 GCA_000966675.3 Picea glauca | reverse complement strand
TGGGATATTCTAGTTGTAGCAATTGGTAGTACCACTCAATCTACATTTAAGTATGAGGATGTAGTTGCATCCTTGTTATCTGAAGAGATGAGGCAGAAGAGCATGGATGGTCATAGCACACATGATTTATTTGTAAGAGGTCGTACCCAAGACAGGAATCTTGGTAAGTCTTCAGGGGGGAGACCTAAATCTACAGGTAGATTTAAGTCTCTAGGAAAATATTTGAGGAAATGTTAGAAGTGTGGTAAAATAGGGCATTATAAGAAAGATTGCAAGTCTAAGAAGGTTGATAAACCAAAGGGATATGATAGTACCTCTTCCACAGAAACATAAACCTCCACTGAAGAAGGAGGTGATGTTTACCTGGCATCTACAGGTACACATGCAGACCTTGATGTACGGTTGATCGACTCAAGTGCGTCATACCATATGGATCCTCAAAGGGAGTGGTTCTCTGAATATGAAAAATATGATGGTGGTGATGTATTCCTAGGAGATGACTCAATAGCCAAAATCATGGGATGTGGAAGGGTTAAGTTGCTGCTAAAACATGGAAGGATTAGAACTCTCCTTGGGGTTCTGCATATTCTAAAACTAGCCAGTAGCCTAATATCTCTAAGCAATTTGGATGATGCAGGAGTGGATACTGTATTTGGAAAGGGCACCTGCAAGATGGTACGAGGAGCAATGGTGTTGATGAGGGGATTTCGGTGTGGAAATATGTAGAAGTTGTTGGGAAGAACTTATCCTAATGGGTGTAACAGTTTTTTTTTCCATGAACAGACAAATAAAGAATACAAGACCAATACTATCCCTGGAAAGAAGACCATGTTGTGGCATCAAAGACTGGGGCATATTGGAGAAAAGGGCCTTCAAACACTACATGGTAAAGGTATGTCTAAGTGCACTTTGGATTTTGATTTCTGTGAACATTGCATATATGGTAAACATAATCGAGTAAGATTCCCATCTGGTGCTACAAGAGAAAAGGGGATCTTAGAGTTTATACATAGTGATGTGTCTGGACCTGTGCCTATTCCATCACTAGGTAAGCATTTGTATTATGTTTCATTCATAGATGATTTCTCAAGGAACACATGGATTTATTTTCTTAGAAATAAATATGAGGTATTTGATAAATTTAAAGAGTTTAAGGCTCTGGTAGAAAATCAGACATAGAAGAAAATAAAGGTATTGAGAATAGATAATGGTGGAGAATTCTGCGGAAATGAATTTGAAGAATTCTGTAAGAAGTGTGGTATAGAAAGGCAAAAGACTAGTCCATACACTCCTTAGTAGAATGGAGTTGCATAAAGGATGAACAAGACACTGATGGAAAAACCAAGGAGCATGCTCAGTGATTCCGAGTTAGAACAAGAATTTTGGGCAGAGACAGTGGGTACAACATGTTACCTGGTCAATCGATCACCTTCATCAGTGTTGGATGATAAAACTTCACACGAGTTATGGAATGGAAACAAACCCTCTCTTGAACATCTTAGAGTGTTTGGTTGTGATGATTATGTACATGTTCCAAAGTAAAATATGAGTAAGCTGGATAATAAAGCTGAAAAGTGTATATTTATTAGTTATAAAGATGGTGTGAAAGGTTATAATCTTTGGAACCTAGAAACTAATATGACTGTTTACAGTCAGAATGTTGTTTTTAGAGAGGTAAAAGATGTTTCCAAATAAGAATTCCTACCAAGGAAATAATAAGAACCTGAGAAAATAGAGCTTGAGTTGGATGATGCAAAATCTGAATCATCTTATGAAGATGAAGCAAAAGAAGAAGAACCTCATACCCCAGTATTGAGGAGATCAATGAGAGAAAGAAGGAAACTAGAAAGGTATAGTCCACCTGATTTCTATTCCAATTTTGATTTATCTATTACTGATGATGATCCCAAAACTGTCAGGGAAGTAGTGAATTCAGAGGATAGTAAACTATGGAAGAAGCCCATGGTTGAGGAAATGGATGCCTTGGATAAGAATGAGGTATGGGATATTGTTGAGTTTGCAGCTGGGAGAAAACATGTTGGTAGAAAATGGTTGTTTAAGAAGAATTTTAATGCATAAGGTAAAGTGGAGAAATACAAAGCTCGATTAGTAGAAAAAGGTTATTCCCAGGTAGAGGGAATTGACTTTGGTGAGATTTTTTCTCCTATTGCCAAGTTAAAATCCATTAGATTTCTTTTATATATTGTTGCTGCTTTTGATCTTGAAGTGGAACATATGGATGTGAAGACAACATTCCTACATGGGGATCTGGAAGAAAGAATCTACATGAAGTAGCCAGAAGGATTTGTAGTAAAGGGAAATAAAGAGCTGGTCTCTAAGCTAAATAAGTCACTATATGGTCTAAAGCAATCACCTAGGATGTGGTACCAAAAATTTGACACATAAATCCTTGGATTAGGATTTGTGAGAAGTAGGGCTGATCACTGTGTATATTCCAAGTAGGTTGGTAATCACTTCATTTATGTAGGTTGTATGTTGATGACATGTTGTTGGTAGGAAAAAACATGGATTTTTATCAAGGAGGTGAAATCGCAGCTATCCTCCAAATTTGACATGAAGGATATCCGTGCTTCTAACTTCATTATGGGAATGGATATTAAAAGAGATATTGCAAACATGAAACTCTAGTTGAATCAGAGAAAATATGTTGAGACGATATTACAGAGGTTTAATATGCATGGAAGTAAACCGGTCAAGATTCATATTCCTATAGGTGTAAAGTTATTTGCAGATCAGTGTCCCAAGACACATGAAGAATAAGAGGCTATGTCCCATGTTCTGTATGTAGTTGGTAGCTTGATGTATGCAATGGTATGTACTAGACCGTACATTGCGCATGCAGTGGGAGTTTTGAGTAGGTATATGTCAAAACCAAGGAAGGATCATTGGACAACAGTAAATAGGGTATTCAGGTATTTGCGTGGCACTACCAATTATGGATTGTGCTACAAAGGAAGACCAATATTGGACAGAGTGGTGGACATACATGGCTTTGTTGATGCAGACTGGGATGGAGATATGGATCGTAGAAGATCTACAAGTGGGTATGTGTTTAACCTATTTGGAGGAGAAATCAGTTGGATGAGTAAAAAATAGGCTGTAGTGTCACTCTCAACTACAGAAGTTGAATACATGGAAACCACTCATGCAAGCAAGGAAGCAATATGGTTATAGAGATTGTGTTCATGTATTGGGTTGGTACAACAAGCAATGAGATTAGATTTTGACAGCCAGAGTGCAATCTTCCTGCAAAAGAACCTAGCTTATAATTCGAAGACAAAGCATATTGATGTTCAGTATCACTTTGTGAGAGACATGGTTGAAGAAAAGAAGGTGTTGCTGGAAAAGGTTGACACTTTGATGAATGTTGCAGATTCATTGACAAAGTTTGTGATCATAGAAAATTTCTCCTGGTGTAGAGTAACAATGGGCATTACTGCCCTGGATTGTTGATTGTATAATCTTGTGGACCCTTGGATGTAAATAAAACAACAAGTGGGAGAATGTTGGGTATGTGTTATATTATTTGAATGTGTGTGTGTGGGCACGTCAGATTCGACAACTGCATTTGATGATCCCTCCTAAATTCTCCAAGACTTCATCTGTGAATGGAATAGGGAATGTGTCATGTAGGCATGCATCGTTCAACATCCTCAAGTCAACACATATTATTATCCCCCCTTGTTTCTTCTCATGAACTACCATCGAGCTTATCCATTTGAATTATTCTACAGGTTCTATGATTCCAACCTCCAACATCCATTTGATCTCAGCTTTAACTTTTTTCTTATATATCGGGTTTAGTCTGTATGGTCATTGTCTGATCGGTCTTGCCTCAGCTCTGAGCGGTATCTTCATTTCATCTAGCTCTCCTGATATGCCTTTCATTTTTTTGAATGTTGTTGGGAATAGGTCAATGTACTCGTGTAGTAATTATGTTATACTTTCCACTATTTGCTCATCCCAATAGTCTCCAATGTTGGACATTTTGGGATTCTCAACTGTCCCAAGATTTACTTTATTCACTTTTATCGGTGCAACAATCACTTTTGATTCCAGAGGTGGAACTTCCACTTCTCTCTCACCTTCAACTTCCTTAATCCAAATATCGTGTGTGTCATCTTTATCTGGTGCTTCTTCTTGCACATGGTACCATGGCAGTAGTTCTTTCACTGTCTGTCTGTTTTGTTGTTGGTCTTCTGTCATAAGTTCAAATTATGGTTAGTTAATGCATATCACCCCTCTGATTTGTTTAAGTGCTACATCTATGTTGGGTTTCTCATGCTCAAATGAGAAAGGGACTGTGAAGTTCTGTTGTAATACTGTCCAACTCGTAGTTCCTCTGCACAGTTCTTGGTCTGTATACCAGTTTGTTGGGATGCCCTATAATGTGTGCACGAAATGGTGAGGCCATTCCGCTGGTGGTGTCACTTTCCATAGTGCTATGCACTTCTCCAAGTGTTCTGTTGGTGCCCTCTTTCCATCATATTTCTATCGTTTGTTGCTTCCTTGTTCTATGCCAAACCTAATGAGTAGTAACCACATTGGTACCCGTCCTTGATTGTTTATTTGTGTGCACCCCACCATCTCACAGGTGTTGCCTTGTGTGCTATATATAAGGCTAGGATTCTCTGATTTTCTAAAAATTCATCTTCGTATCATGTTAATAATGTTTCTAGGTCATTCACTCCATGGAAGATGGGAGGTTCCCTTATCTCCGTACCTACCCATCTTACTGCGCGGTCTATTCTTGCACATCTTCTTATGGAGATTTCATGTAACCTCTATTGCCAATTTTCTAAGCTCATATATGATTCTGAAGCACATGAGGTGATGCTTCTCCAACTGAGTACCCCATATGTAGTTGGGTTTGCGTAATCTTCATCTCGCACAGTTGTTCTGTACAACTGGTTAATTTCCTCGAGGTCCAAGAAAGTAGGCTCTACGAACATTTCCCCCTCTGATGGGTCCAATGGCACAATGAATCTATATTCTCCTAACTCAAAGGTCATATTCCACGTATTTAAGTTGATTATGGCCTGGTTATCAAACACCCAATCCAAGCCAAGCAATGCTGGATAAGGTGTTGTGCCATCTGTTGGGTATGTGTTATATTCTTTGCATGTGTGTGTGTGGGCGCGTTAAATTCGACAACTACGTCCGATGATCCCTCTAGTAGTTTTCTTTATGTCATGTGAATCGAGTGCTTCCTAAGGGGGTCCCGGGGGGGCCAGGTATGCCCCCCCTGGTTACGCGCAACGTTCAGATGCGGTATTTTCTATTTTCAATGGTTTTCTAAATTAATCCCAGATTAAGGGATTAGGGTTTTGGTATCTACGAAATACCTAAAAAAATTGTATATATATTGTATGGTGAATGGTGAAATTAATAAAATGAAGAGTTGAAAGGTTTTCTCCCGGTTAAGGGTTTTCGGTATAAATCTTTGTGTACTATGTGTAGGAGCCATTGATTAATTTCTATTTTTCTTAAGAATCTATATGCATTTCTTTACTTCATAGGTTTAAAACTTACACCATCCAATATCTCGATTACTTCTAAGTCAACTTTAGTCCGCACTCCATCCAGGTCTACTATCACTCTTTTTAGTCTTCCAATTGGTAGAACTCTATGCTGGTTTTCTAGTTTCAGCTGAAGAGGTGAATATCCTAATGTCGGTTCTCCCATACATTGCCATGTATTCTTGGGTAATACATTTACTTCGGATCCTAAATCCAGTGTAATATCTCCCATGTTGAAATCTCCAATGTTAGCATTCAGCCTGAACTCCCTACTTGTTATCCTCCTTGTATGTAGGTTGTTGACTGTTTTATGTTCTAACTTTCCTTCTGCTTCTATGCTACATCTTTCTAGTATATTTTGTAATACTTTAATAGAGGATGGATCATTTAGTAGTTTTACACATGATTTCAAAAATCCTTTAATCGCTCTTACTTGTCCCAGGGGTTGTGTTTCTTTGGTGTGATCCAATGATGGAGGAATCTCGTACACTGGTACTTCCTTACTATGTTGTGCGGTTGATTTTGATGAAATGTATTGCTTCAGGAATTCTTGACTGGCTTGCTTGAATATCTCATTCTCGTTCTGTGCATCAAACTGCTTCCTTGGTTTAACATTCTTCTTCACCCATTGGTGTTGTGATGGTCCTTTTCGTACTACATCGTTTCTTGTTTTAGCTCCACCTTGTTTAACTATGTTGATGTTTCTTCCTTCATCCCTTGCTTCTGCTAAAATCCACTGAACATTCTGATTTTTCTGATTTCTCTTCTCTTGGATCTTCCCTTATAGTGTTGGGCATTCTTCTGTGTCATGATATGATGCACGAAAATACATACAGGTCGTTGGTGGAAGTGGACATTCTCTAGCATAGTGTCCTTGTTGTTGACAATTGTGACATACCACTAGTACTCTACCTCTTCCAAAGCCTCCTCTTACTCTTCCTTCACCTCTGTAGCTAGCTCAATCCCCTCGCGATGTGTTATATTGAGGTGCTCGATTATACTGCGTGGTATTATAGTTTGTCTTTGTGGTATTATACTGATGTTGTTCAGTTTTGTATGGGGTTGGTACTTGGCTAAAATGAGGTACGTATTTCTAGGTCATAATTTCTTCTTGCACCCTATATGCATCTGATGTTCTTTCCCTCATCAAATCCATGGTTCTGCAGTCTTTATCATCGTGACCTACTGACTTGCAAAAATTTCATCACAACCTCTATGGTACCATCTGGTTCTTCTGCATCATTGGGAAGTGGTATGGATCATGACCCTATTTCTTATAGATCTCGCACCATATTCCTCCTGTTGGTAATGTATTTGGCATTCCTGCTGCCATGTATTGCGCTAATGTTGGACATTTGTTCTTATGGTGTCCCTTCTGTCCTACATGTGGTACACCAAACGACTTCTCTTTTTTCCTTGTTCTTGTTCTGGTTTAGTTGGAATGCTAAGTTCTTCACATCCTCCTTCAAATCCTTGATGGATGGATCTTTGTTCTGATATTGGTTCTCTTCCAGTTGTAGGTATGCCTAGAGAGCATCTACCTACGTCTGAAACTTTTGTTGTCGCAGTGGATACTTTAAGTGTCGTAACAATGAATTGACGAACATATGCCTATGCTTCATATCTATCATGACATATTTTAGCTTTCCCTTTAGTCATTTCAATATCTGGTCAATAACCCATACAGATTCTCTTGGTTTATGTCTGATCTCTATCATCTCATTCATGTATTGATCCTTTGAACTTGACATTTGGAATTCATTTATCAGCGGCTTCTTGATATCTCCAATCGTTATGGTTGTCCCTGGCAGACTGTTTGCATCTAAACTCATATACCAATCCAGTGCACGATATATTAATGTGATAGCTAACTGTGCAAGTTCAGCGTCCATGTCCATGATCTGTTTTTCTTCCCAAATATTTTCACAGATAAATGAGTGCTTCTCTGGGTCCTCCGATGCTTTTCCTTTGAATTATGGTAACCTAATGGTTGGATCATGTCCTACCATATTAAATGATGAACTAATACCTCCACACGTTATAGATACTTGACTAATTCTTCCTGAACTCACTCCCCCAGTTGTTGTTCCTTGTGTATATGGACTTCATGTTGTCTTCCTTCTCCCGAAATTCAGTTGTCTAAACGGTAGTGTTCTTCTTGGTGTATTAGTCAAACATGGGTTTGTGGGTTCCACACTGACACTGATATGGATAGGAGTGTTTCCTTCTACTTCCTCTCTTGGACCTCTCGTCTTCCTCTCATATGTCGTGCACAGGATTTCCTCAATCTAATCCACAGCCCGAAGATCCTCTACCTCGTCTTCATCACTTTCCAAGCCTTCCCTCGCGGCTACAGATCTCTTCTTGGTGTTCACCTTATATTGGTAGGGTAATCCACTGCACGTCCTTTTAGATGTTGCCATGATATGCTTGATCTGGTCATCATCCATCATAATTGGGTCTAAGGCCTCCTCCTTCTTTCCTTTGTCCCCTTCTCCTTCCATTTTTCCTTTTCCTGTCAATGCTTCCCCCCTTCCCCCATGAACACAAGGAAGTTTAGCTATCTAAATCCATTATCATTAATCCTTTGTTCTATAGAAATATATTAATGGAAGTATATAATGATCTTATGTACTTACCTTGAGGTCCCTTCAAGAATTCTTGTTCAGCTGCATTGTACGACTTTGTTGTATCTACTACAAACTCTGTGATAAATCTGGCAACAATGTTGTCTAGTGTTAGGGACCTAACCCCTCACGTATGTAGAACAATATATTAGGATGTAATAAAGTTCAATATTAATAAGGCCTTGCAATAAAGTAGAATAAGTTGGATGTAAGAAGACCTAATAGAAGCTTCCGCTTCTAGAAGTATCTTCCTCTAGATGGTTCTTTTGNCTCTGGTAGAAAATCAGACATAGAAGAAAATAAAGGTATTGAGAACAGATAATGGTGGAGAATTCTGCGGAAATGAATTTGAAGAATTCTGTAAGAAGTGTGGTATAGCAAGGCAAAAGACTAGTCCATACACTCCTTAGTAGAATGGAGTTGCATAAAGGATGAACAGGACACTGATGGAAAAACCAAGGAGCATGCTCAGTGATTCCGAGTTAGAACAAGAATTTTGGGTAGAGGCAGTGTGTACAACATGTTACCTGGTCAATCGATCACCTTCATCAGTGTTGGATGATAAAACTCCACACGAGGTATGGAATGGAAACAAACCCTCTCTTGAACATCTTAGAGTGTTTGGTTGTGATGATTATGTACATGTTCCAAAGTAAAATAGGAGTAAGCTGGATAATAAAGCTGAAAAGTGTATATTTATTAGTTATAAAGATGGTGTGAAAGGTTATAAGCTTTGGAACCTAGAAACTAATATGACTGTTTACAGTCAGGATGTTGTTTTTAGAGAGGTAAAAGATGTTTCCAAATAAGAATTCCTACCAAGGAAAGAATAAGAAACTGAGAAAATAGAGCTTGAGTTGGATGATGCAAAATACGAATCATCTGATGAAGATGAAGCAAAAGAAGAAGAACCTCATACCCCAGTATTGAGGAGATCAATGAGAGAAAGAAGGAAACTAGAAAGGTATAGTCCACCTGATTTCTGTTCCAATTTTGATTTATCTATTACTGATGATGATCCCAAAACTGTCAGGGAAGTAGTGAATTCAGAGGATAGTAAACTATGGAAGAAGGCCATGGTTGAGGAAATGGATGCCTTGGATAAGAATGAGGTATGGGATATTGTTGAGTTTGTAGCTGGGAGAAAATATGTTGGTAGAAAATAGTTGTTTAAGAAGAAGTTTAATGCATAAGGTAAAGTGGAGAAATACAAAGCTCGATTAATAGAAAAAGGTTATTCCCAGGTAGAGGGAATTGACTTTGGTGAGATTTTTTCTCCTATTGCCAAGTTAACATCCATTAGATTTCTTTTATCTATTGTTTTTGCTTTTGATCTTGAAGTGGAACAGATGGATGTGAAGACACCATTCCTACATGGGGATCTGGAAGAAAGAATCTACATGAAGTAGCCAGAAGGATTTGTAGTAAAGGGAAATAAAGAGCTGGTCTCTAAGCTAAATAAGTCACTATATGGTCTAAAGCAATCACCTAGGATGTGGTACCAAAAATTTGACACATAAATCCTTGGATTAGGATTTGTGAGAAGTAGGGCTGATCACTGTGTATATTCCAAGTAGGTTGGTAATCACTTCATTTATGTAGGTTGTATGTTGATGACATGTTGTTGGTAGGAAAAAACATGGATTTTTATCAAGGAGGTGAAATCGCAGCTATCCTCCAAATTTGACATGAAGGATATCCGTGCTTCTAACTTCATTATGGGAATGGATATTAAAAGAGATATTGCAAACATGAAACTCTAGTTGAATCAGAGAAAATATGTTGAGACGATATTACAGAGGTTTAATATGCATGGAAGTAAACCGGTCAAGATTCATATTCCTATAGGTGTAAAGTTATTTGCAGATCAGTGTCCCAAGACACATGAAGAATAAGAGGCTATGTCCCATGTTCTGTATGTAGTTGGTAGCTTGATGTATGCAATGGTATGTACTAGACCGTACATTGCGCATGCAGTGGGAGTTTTGAGTAGGTATATGTCAAAACCAAGGAAGGATCATTGGACAACAGTAAATAGGGTATTCAGGTATTTGCGTGGCACTACCAATTATGGATTGTGCTACAAAGGAAGACCAATATTGGACAGAGTGGTGGACATACATGGCTTTGTTGATGCAGACTGGGATGGAGATATGGATCGTAGAAGATCTACAAGTGGGTATGTGTTTAACCTATTTGGAGGAGAAATCAGTTGGATGAGTAAAAAATAGGCTGTAGTGTCACTCTCAACTACAGAAGTTGAATACATGGAAACCACTCATGCAAGCAAGGAAGCAATATGGTTATAGAGATTGTGTTCATGTATTGGGTTGGTACAACAAGCAATGAGATTAGATTTTGACAGCCAGAGTGCAATCTTCCTGCAAAAGAACCTAGCTTATAATTCGAAGACAAAGCATATTGATGTTCAGTATCACTTTGTGAGAGACATGGTTGAAGAAAAGAAGGTGTTGCTGGAAAAGGTTGACACTTTGATGAATGTTGCAGATTCATTGACAAAGTTTGTGATCATAGAAAATTTCTCCTGGTGTAGAGTAACAATGGGCATTACTGCCCTGGATTGTTGATTGTATAATCTTGTGGACCCTTGGATGTAAATAAAACAACAAGTGGGAGAATGTTGGGTATGTGTTATATTATTTGAATGTGTGTGTGTGGGCACGTCAGATTCGACAACTGCATTTGATGATCCCTCCTAAATTCTCCAAGACTTCATCTGTGAATGGAATAGGGAATGTGTCATGTAGGCATGCATCGTTCAACATCCTCAAGTCAACACATATTATTATCCCCCCTTGTTTCTTCTCATGAACTACCATCGAGCTTATCCATTTGAATTATTCTACAGGTTCTATGATTCCAACCTCCAACATCCATTTGATCTCAGCTTTAACTTTTTTCTTATATATCGGGTTTAGTCTGTATGGTCATTGTCTGATCGGTCTTGCCTCAGCTCTGAGCGGTATCTTCATTTCATCTAGCTCTCCTGATATGCCTTTCATTTTTTTGAATGTTGTTGGGAATAGGTCAATGTACTCGTGTAGTAATTATGTTATACTTTCCACTATTTGCTCATCCCAATAGTCTCCAATGTTGGACATTTTGGGATTCTCAACTGTCCCAAGATTTACTTTATTCACTTTTATCGGTGCAACAATCACTTTTGATTCCAGAGGTGGAACTTCCACTTCTCTCTCACCTTCAACTTCCTTAATCCAAATATCGTGTGTGTCATCTTTATCTGGTGCTTCTTCTTGCACATGGTACCATGGCAGTAGTTCTTTCACTGTCTGTCTGTTTTGTTGTTGGTCTTCTGTCATAAGTTCAAATTATGGTTAGTTAATGCATATCACCCCTCTGATTTGTTTAAGTGCTACATCTATGTTGGGTTTCTCATGCTCAAATGAGAAAGGGACTGTGAAGTTCTGTTGTAATACTGTCCAACTCGTAGTTCCTCTGCACAGTTCTTGGTCTGTATACCAGTTTGTTGGGATGCCCTATAATGTGTGCACGAAATGGTGAGGCCATTCCGCTGGTGGTGTCACTTTCCATAGTGCTATGCACTTCTCCAAGTGTTCTGTTGGTGCCCTCTTTCCATCATATTTCTATCGTTTGTTGCTTCCTTGTTCT
The DNA here is from genome assembly GCA_000966675.3 of Picea glauca. NCBI lineage: Eukaryota > Viridiplantae > Streptophyta > Pinopsida > Pinales > Pinaceae > Picea > Picea glauca. The sequence continues at coordinate 178,465 of JZKD02S0892650.1, read as the reverse complement.
ATGCCAAACCTAATGAGTAGTAACCACATTGGTACCCGTCCTTGATTGTTTATTTGTGTGCACCCCACCATCTCACAGGTGTTGCCTTGTGTGCTATATATAAGGCTAGGATTCTCTGATTTTCTAAAAATTCATCTTCGTATCATGTTAATAATGTTTCTAGGTCATTCACTCCATGGAAGATGGGAGGTTCCCTTATCTCCGTACCTACCCATCTTACTGCGCGGTCTATTCTTGCACATCTTCTTATGGAGATTTCATGTAACCTCTATTGCCAATTTTCTAAGCTCATATATGATTCTGAAGCACATGAGGTGATGCTTCTCCAACTGAGTACCCCATATGTAGTTGGGTTTGCGTAATCTTCATCTCGCACAGTTGTTCTGTACAACTGGTTAATTTCCTCGAGGTCCAAGAAAGTAGGCTCTACGAACATTTCCCCCTCTGATGGGTCCAATGGCACAATGAATCTATATTCTCCTAACTCAAAGGTCATATTCCACGTATTTAAGTTGATTATGGCCTGGTTATCAAACACCCAATCCAAGCCAAGCAATGCTGGATAAGGTGTTGTGCCATCTGTTGGGTATGTGTTATATTCTTTGCATGTGTGTGTGTGGGCGCGTTAAATTCGACAACTACGTCCGATGATCCCTCTAGTAGTTTTCTTTATGTCATGTGAATCGAGTGCTTCCTAAGGGGGTCCCGGGGGGGCCAGGTATGCCCCCCCTGGTTACGCGCAACGTTCAGATGCGGTATTTTCTATTTTCAATGGTTTTCTAAATTAATCCCAGATTAAGGGATTAGGGTTTTGGTATCTACGAAATACCTAAAAAAATTGTATATATATTGTATGGTGAATGGTGAAATTAATAAAATGAAGAGTTGAAAGGTTTTCTCCCGGTTAAGGGTTTTCGGTATAAATCTTTGTGTACTATGTGTAGGAGCCATTGATTAATTTCTATTTTTCTTAAGAATCTATATGCATTTCTTTACTTCATAGGTTTAAAACTTACACCATCCAATATCTCGATTACTTCTAAGTCAACTTTAGTCCGCACTCCATCCAGGTCTACTATCACTCTTTTTAGTCTTCCAATTGGTAGAACTCTATGCTGGTTTTCTAGTTTCAGCTGAAGAGGTGAATATCCTAATGTCGGTTCTCCCATACATTGCCATGTATTCTTGGGTAATACATTTACTTCGGATCCTAAATCCAGTGTAATATCTCCCATGTTGAAATCTCCAATGTTAGCATTCAGCCTGAACTCCCTACTTGTTATCCTCCTTGTATGTAGGTTGTTGACTGTTTTATGTTCTAACTTTCCTTCTGCTTCTATGCTACATCTTTCTAGTATATTTTGTAATACTTTAATAGAGGATGGATCATTTAGTAGTTTTACACATGATTTCAAAAATCCTTTAATCGCTCTTACTTGTCCCAGGGGTTGTGTTTCTTTGGTGTGATCCAATGATGGAGGAATCTCGTACACTGGTACTTCCTTACTATGTTGTGCGGTTGATTTTGATGAAATGTATTGCTTCAGGAATTCTTGACTGGCTTGCTTGAATATCTCATTCTCGTTCTGTGCATCAAACTGCTTCCTTGGTTTAACATTCTTCTTCACCCATTGGTGTTGTGATGGTCCTTTTCGTACTACATCGTTTCTTGTTTTAGCTCCACCTTGTTTAACTATGTTGATGTTTCTTCCTTCATCCCTTGCTTCTGCTAAAATCCACTGAACATTCTGATTTTTCTGATTTCTCTTCTCTTGGATCTTCCCTTATAGTGTTGGGCATTCTTCTGTGTCATGATATGATGCACGAAAATACATACAGGTCGTTGGTGGAAGTGGACATTCTCTAGCATAGTGTCCTTGTTGTTGACAATTGTGACATACCACTAGTACTCTACCTCTTCCAAAGCCTCCTCTTACTCTTCCTTCACCTCTGTAGCTAGCTCAATCCCCTCGCGATGTGTTATATTGAGGTGCTCGATTATACTGCGTGGTATTATAGTTTGTCTTTGTGGTATTATACTGATGTTGTTCAGTTTTGTATGGGGTTGGTACTTGGCTAAAATGAGGTACGTATTTCTAGGTCATAATTTCTTCTTGCACCCTATATGCATCTGATGTTCTTTCCCTCATCAAATCCATGGTTCTGCAGTCTTTATCATCGTGACCTACTGACTTGCAAAAATTTCATCACAACCTCTATGGTACCATCTGGTTCTTCTGCATCATTGGGAAGTGGTATGGATCATGACCCTATTTCTTATAGATCTCGCACCATATTCCTCCTGTTGGTAATGTATTTGGCATTCCTGCTGCCATGTATTGCGCTAATGTTGGACATTTGTTCTTATGGTGTCCCTTCTGTCCTACATGTGGTACACCAAACGACTTCTCTTTTTTCCTTGTTCTTGTTCTGGTTTAGTTGGAATGCTAAGTTCTTCACATCCTCCTTCAAATCCTTGATGGATGGATCTTTGTTCTGATATTGGTTCTCTTCCAGTTGTAGGTATGCCTAGAGAGCATCTACCTACGTCTGAAACTTTTGTTGTCGCAGTGGATACTTTAAGTGTCGTAACAATGAATTGACGAACATATGCCTATGCTTCATATCTATCATGACATATTTTAGCTTTCCCTTTAGTCATTTCAATATCTGGTCAATAACCCATACAGATTCTCTTGGTTTATGTCTGATCTCTATCATCTCATTCATGTATTGATCCTTTGAACTTGACATTTGGAATTCATTTATCAGCGGCTTCTTGATATCTCCAATCGTTATGGTTGTCCCTGGCAGACTGTTTGCATCTAAACTCATATACCAATCCAGTGCACGATATATTAATGTGATAGCTAACTGTGCAAGTTCAGCGTCCATGTCCATGATCTGTTTTTCTTCCCAAATATTTTCACAGATAAATGAGTGCTTCTCTGGGTCCTCCGATGCTTTTCCTTTGAATTATGGTAACCTAATGGTTGGATCATGTCCTACCATATTAAATGATGAACTAATACCTCCACACGTTATAGATACTTGACTAATTCTTCCTGAACTCACTCCCCCAGTTGTTGTTCCTTGTGTATATGGACTTCATGTTGTCTTCCTTCTCCCGAAATTCAGTTGTCTAAACGGTAGTGTTCTTCTTGGTGTATTAGTCAAACATGGGTTTGTGGGTTCCACACTGACACTGATATGGATAGGAGTGTTTCCTTCTACTTCCTCTCTTGGACCTCTCGTCTTCCTCTCATATGTCGTGCACAGGATTTCCTCAATCTAATCCACAGCCCGAAGATCCTCTACCTCGTCTTCATCACTTTCCAAGCCTTCCCTCGCGGCTACAGATCTCTTCTTGGTGTTCACCTTATATTGGTAGGGTAATCCACTGCACGTCCTTTTAGATGTTGCCATGATATGCTTGATCTGGTCATCATCCATCATAATTGGGTCTAAGGCCTCCTCCTTCTTTCCTTTGTCCCCTTCTCCTTCCATTTTTCCTTTTCCTGTCAATGCTTCCCCCCTTCCCCCATGAACACAAGGAAGTTTAGCTATCTAAATCCATTATCATTAATCCTTTGTTCTATAGAAATATATTAATGGAAGTATATAATGATCTTATGTACTTACCTTGAGGTCCCTTCAAGAATTCTTGTTCAGCTGCATTGTACGACTTTGTTGTATCTACTACAAACTCTGTGATAAATCTGGCAACAATGTTGTCTAGTGTTAGGGACCTAACCCCTCACGTATGTAGAACAATATATTAGGATGTAATAAAGTTCAATATTAATAAGGCCTTGCAATAAAGTAGAATAAGTTGGATGTAAGAAGACCTAATAGAAGCTTCCGCTTCTAGAAGTATCTTCCTCTAGATGGTTCTTTTG
>JZKD02S0892650.1:162435-172578 GCA_000966675.3 Picea glauca | reverse complement strand
CTTTTCAGTTCCCTCGTCATCATGCCCCATACCCGTAGCCAAGACTTGGAAGCTCACTTCAATACCTTGCAATCTAAGACCCAACAAGAAGTGAGACAGATTGGTGCCAATATTTCCACCATCAATCAAAACATGCACTCCTCCATCGCCGCATCAATCACCGAACTCAAAGAAGACCTCAAACAAGACATGACTACCCATCTTGAATCTGTCATTTCGATGATCTGCACCAAGCTACATATCCCTATATATCCACCTTTATCTAACCCATGTTTTCATACCAAAGCTGAAACTTCCTCTCATTCCCATAATTTTCAGCCCCATCAATTTCACTGTGACCTACGCCTTCCGCGGATGGATGTGACCAAATTTGATGGCTCAGATCCCACTGGTTAGGTAACTCAAATGGAACATTGTTTCTCTTTGTACGACATTACAGATGATTTGGCCATACTCCGGTATGGTGTTCTCCATCTATATCAAGAATGTTGGCAATGGTGGCAATGGAGAAAAACTTCTTGTCAATGGTATATTGCTTGGACACACTTTGTGGCAGATCTTTATAAACGCTTTGACACTAACACCAACCATTTAGGTCATTTGAAAAAGTTGAAACAATATGGAACAGTGGAAGACTTTATAACTTCTTTCGAGCGACTATATTTTCATACAGAGGGCATGTCAGATTCTTTTTTTCCGAGAATTTTTTATCAGTGGCCTCAAGGATGAGATTCATTCCCATGTCCTCATAACTCAGCCTCAGAGTTGGGTGGAGGCTACTAAAAGAGCTAAAGAAGCACAACAAGTTGTCTCTTCTCAAAAATAGAAACCCCCCTTTATTCCTCGCACCAAACCAGTAAATCCCACTACTCCTTATGCTCCACTAAAGATCCAAGAATTGACCAGGGATGAAATGGTTGAATGCCAACTCAAAGGCCTTTGTTATAATTGTGATGAAAAATATTTTCCGGTCCACAAGTGTAAGGAACAAAAGCTTTTTATGGCCATCACGGAGGATATTTTGAAAGAGGATGTTGAAACTCCCCTTGTGTCTGAGTCACCTGAACCCACTAACATAACCCCTCCCTCAGACCCTCCCGATGTAGAACCGGTCATTTCCCTAAAAGATCTCACTAGATTCTCTGCCCCCCAAACTCTCAAGCTAATTGGTTACATCAAGCATAGGAGGGTCATCATTCTTGTTGATAGTGGAAGCAACTATAATTTTGTTCATCACTGCATTGCCCAAGAAACCCATTGCTATATCCATGTAGTCAATAATTTCCAAATCATAATTGCCAATGGCAGCTCCATGAAATGTGGAGGGTGTTGTGAAAATGTGTGTCTCCAAATTGGTGACTACCACGTGAAATCTCATATGTTTTATATCGACATGGGCGGTTGTGAGATTGTGTTGGGTGTAGACTGGCTAAGGAATTTGGGTCCCATTCTCATGGATTTTAAGGAATTAACCATGCAATTCAACCAACAGGGCCAACAATATAAGTTCCAAGGTATCACCGTCGGTTCACCTGATATTATTAGTTCCCATCGCATGGAAAATCTGCTCAAAAAAGGCCATTCCGACATTATTTCCCAACTCCATGCCATACAAGCAACTGAGACACCCTCTCTATCACAAGACCTCCAATCCATCCTCTCTAAACATCAACTGGTCTTTTCCACTCCCCAGGGACTCCCTCCTTCCCATGGTGTTCATGATCATTCCATTCCCCTTGTAGCAGGAAGCCTTCCTCCCAATATTCGTCCCTATCGCCACCCGTTTTCCCAAAAAAATGAAATTGAGAAAAGGGTTCAAGAACTACTTAATGCAGGCATTATCCACCCTAGTATGAGTCCCTACTCTTATCTTGTAGTCATGGTCCCGAAGAAAGAAGGTTCTTGTCGCATGTGTCCTGACTTCCGCGCCCTCAACAAACTCACCATTAAAGACAAATTTCCCATTCCTGTCATTGATGACTTCTTGGATGAATTGAGTGGCGCCCAGTTCTTTACTAAACTTGATCTTCGTTCTGGCTACCACCAGATACATATGAAAGAGGCAGACATTCCTAAGAATTCCTTTAGAACTCATGAGGGACACTATGAGTTTTTGGTCATGCCCTTTGTCTTGTGTAATACCCCCTCCACCTTCCAAAGCCTCATGAACCATGCCTTTCATCCTTTTCTCTGTCATTTTGTCTTATTTTTCTTTGATGATATCCTCATCTATAGAAAAAATTGGATAGACCATCTTTCTCATGTGGATTGAGTTCTCCATCTACTCTCTCAGCACCAACTTTTCCTAAAACGATCTAAATGTGCTTTAGGTGCCTCAGAAATCAAGTACTTGGGTCATCTTATTGGCAAGGATGACGTCAGGGTGGATCCTAAAAAGAGTGAAGCTATGCAATACTGGCCTCACCCAAATAATCTCAAAAGCCTGCATGGATTTCTGGGCTTAACAGGTGATTATCGCAAGTTTGTTAAGAATTATGGAAAGATTACAACACCTCTCACTACACTCCTTAAAAATAATTCTTTCACTTGGACTCCAACAGCTTCTCAGGCCTTTCAAACCTTGAACATGGCATGTGCACCACTCCATTCCTATCCCTTCTTGATTTCACAAATACCTTTGTCCTGGAATGTGATTCTTCAGGGAAAGGAACTGGCGTTGTCCTTATGCAAGAAGGTCAACCTTTGGCCTTTACCAACAAACAATTGTCTGAATGAAATTTGGGCAAATCAATCTATGAAAAGGACATTTTGTCTATTCTACATGTCGTTGATCTATGGTTCCCTTATCTATTGGGACAACGCTTCCAAATTAAGACAAATCATCAAAGCCTCAAGTATTTTCTGGAACAACGCATTTCCTCCCTAGAGAAACAAAAATGGATGACTAAGCTCTTTGGATATGATTATGAGATAATTTACAAGAAAGGAAAAGACAATGTGGTTGTAGATGCACTTTCTCTAAAATATGAAGATGAAGGATCCCTTTTTTCTCTCTCCTTCTTTGTACCAGATTGGGTCCAAGCCGTTCACTAGGAATGGCTACACGATCCCAAAAGTTTGCATTTGATACAACAATTGCAGTCCAATTCTTCAGTCTCCCCAGGGTACTCTTTCATCCATGATGAGCTTCGATACAAAGGCCATTTGTATTTAAGTAAATAGTCAAAACTTAAATCCATGGTACTTTCTAAGCTTCATGCTACACCCACAGTTGGGCACTCCGGGTTTACAAAAACCTATGACAGGGTCAAACGTTATTTTTTCTGGGATGGTATGAAACAAGATGTTCATAATTTTGTAGCTGAATGTGTTGTGTGTCGACACAAATAGGGTGAAACAGTCAAATATCTTGGCACACTACAACCGCTTCTTATTCCACCTGCTATTTGGAGGGATATCTCTATGGATTTTATTACAGGCTTACCTAAATTGGGAAATAAATCAATCATCATGGTGGTAGTCGATCACCTTTCCAAGTATGCTCATTTTTGTTCTCTTCAACATCCATTTACAACATCCACTATGGCTCAAATTCTCATGGATCAGGTGTTCAAGTTTCATGGCATGCCGCATTCTATTGTTTCTAATCGTGACCCAACTTTCAACAACAGTTTTTGGCAAGAACTGTTCAAGCTTCAAGGCACCCAATTGCATCTCAGCATAGTTTATCATCCCCAAACTGATGGAAAAATTGAAGTTGTCAACAATTGTTTGGAAACAATTTTGAGGTGTTTTGCATTGGAAAAGAAAAATTAGTGGGCTCAATGGTTACACCTATCTGAATAGTGGTAGAACACTTCATACCATACAACTATCCGTATGACTCCTTTTGAAATGGTATATGGACAAAATCCACCTTCAATTCTCTCATATTTACCAGGTGTCTCGAAGGTCTAGGTGGTTGACCAAATGCTTACAGATCGAGAGGCTATTCTTCATACCCTCAAAGAGAATTTGATCATGGCCCAGAATTGCATGAAGCAACAAGAATATCAAGGTCGCTCTAAACGTCAAATTACAGAAGGGGATCAGGTGTTTCTTCGATTGCAACCTTACAAGAAAAATTCCCTCAAGTCCTACCATTTTCAGAAGTTGGTGCCAAAATTTTATGGTCCTTATACCATTCTCAAGCATGTGGGACAGGTGGCCTATCAGTTATCTTTGCCTAGTCATTATAAGCTACATCCTATTTTTCATGTTTCATGATTAAAGAAGGTGATTGGAACTAAGTGCCAAACTCAAACCAACCTTCCCAAGATGGAAGAAGAAGGATCCATTTGGCTACAACCACAAGTAGTTTTGGACCAGTGTGAGCATCGCCTATGTTAGCAAACCATCAAGGAAGTGTTAGTCCAGTGGAAAGATACAACTCCAGCAGATGCCACTTGGGAACCAACTACCATTCTACAACGATTTCCACATCTCAAGCCTTGAGGACACGATTGTTTTTAAGGGGGAGGACATGTTAGGGACATAGCCCCTCACGTATGTAGAACAATATATTCAGATGTAATAAAGGTCAATATTAATAATGTCTTGCAACAAAGTAGAATAAGTCGAATGTAAGAAGACCTAATAGAAGCTTCCACTTCTAGAAGTATCTTCCTCTAGATGGTTCTTTTGATAGACATATTTAGTATAAATAGGAGTCAAGGGTATGAGAACCCTAGCTTCAGATATTATTGTAATAGAGCTCTGCTTAACTGGAGGTTTCCCCCTCAAAGAGGCCCGTGGACATTTCTCTCAGAATCAAAGTGCTCTTTCTGGTGTTATTTTGATATCATTTCAGTGTTATTGTGGTGTTTTTCTGGTTATATTGTTATTTATCTGCCATTTCTAGCATTTTATTTCTGTTCTGCATACTTTTTATATCTGGAATATTACATCTAGCCAGAAATCTACTACGCACATAAAATTATTATAAAATCATTGTAGTTTCACGATCTCTTCAGGATTCCAACCTAATTGTCTGATCCTATTTGTTGAATGGTTGTCTTTCAATCTTTTGATCCACTCCTACAATATGTTTGGGAAATCACAGAAAAATACTTCATGCAAGTCGATGAATACATACTTGTCTAGATATTTACATGGTGTTAGCTTCGGGTTTCTGTTATCTTTCTGCGCAACTATAGCTCCTTTGTCTTCAACCAACTTTCTATCTCTTCCTTCTTGTGATTCCATGATCTCAACATCCCCTTTTAGGTTCACATTCTTTCACGTTCTTGTCATCTGATCGCACATTCTTTTGATGTTTCTTTCGCAGATCTCATATGCTCAATCCCATTTCCTTCCAATGAGCCGACAACAGAACCATTTGGTGGTTTTCCTTTTGTCTATCTACTCTTCTTCTATTGGTCTTGAGGGATTATTATGGGGTATTCTGATTCTCATTGACCATTACAGATTGACCCTAGTTTAGAACAAAGAAGCTTCCCAACAAAAGCCCTTAAAGAATACCGACCCCTCTGTTAAACTAGAATGAAATGTAGTACACAGAGTGCACTGCACAATCTCACCCGAGATAGTTCTATGAGTGGCTATAATAATTAGGTGTTTGCAACCTGGGATTGAGTGAGATCTGTGTTTGTGCACTGTAAACTATATTCAATCCATTTAACATCTAGTTATAACATTTATTCTATGCATGCATGCAACATACCATATCTACTTAGTTACTTCATTCATTCAACATTCATCAACTAATCAGACACAAATATGCATTCATTCATCCACATAACACAATTTTACCATGGTTGACTCCCTCCTGGGCTACGTCCACAAAGATTTGTCTCTCAAGATTTTATTATAGTTTGGAAATATATCACGTCATGCATGGTTACAGTCTTAGTTCCTCCTCTCTCCCCCNACTCTTTCATCCATGATGAGCTTCGATACAAAGGCCATTTGTATTTAAGTAAATAGTCAAAACTTAAATCCATGGTACTTTCTAAGCTTCATGCTACACCCACAGTTGGGCACTCTGGGTTTACAAAAACCTATGACAGGGTCAAACGTTATTTTTTCTGGGATGGTATGAAACAAGATGTTTGTAATTTTGTAACTGAATGTGTTGTGTGTCGACACAAATAGGGTGAAATAGTCAAATATCTTGGCACACTACAACCACTTCTTATTCCACCTGCTATTTGGAGGGATATCTCTATGGATTTTATTACAGGCTTACCTAAATTGGGAAATAAATCAATCATCATGGTGGTAGTCGATCACCTTTCCAAGTATGTTCATTTTTGTTCTCTTCAACATCCATTTACAACATCCACTATGGCTCAAATTCTCATGGATCAGGTGTTCAAGTTTCATGGCATGCCGCATTCTATTGTTTCTGATCGTGACCCAAATTTCACCAGCAATTTTTGGCAAGAACTGTTCAAGCTTCAAGGCACCCAATTGCATCTCAGCATAGTTTATCATCCCCAAACTGATTGACAAATTGAAGTTGTCAACAATTGTTTGGAAACATATTTGAGGTGTTTTGCATTGGAAAATAAAAATTAGTGGGCTCAATGGTTACACCTATTTGAATAGTGGTAGAACACTTCATACCATACAACTATCCGCATGACTCCTTTTGAAATGGTATATGGAAAAAATCCACCTTCAATTCTCTCATATTTACCAGGTGTCTCGAAGGTCTAGGTGGTTGACCAAACGCTTACAGATCGAGAGGCTATTCTTCATACCCTCAAAGAGAATTTGATCATGGCCCAGAATTGCATGAAGCAACAAGAATATCAAGGTCGCTCTAAACGTCAAATTACAGAAGGGGATCAGGTGTTTCTTCGATTGCAACCTTACAAGAAAAATTCCCTCAAGTCCTACCATTTTCAGAAGTTGGTGCCAAAATTTTATGGTCCTTATACCATTCTCAAGCATGTGGGACAGGTGGCCTATCAGTTATCTTTGCCTAGTCATTATAAGCTACATCCTATTTTTCATGTTTCATGATTAAAGAAGGTGATTGGAACTAAGTGCCAAACTCAAACCAACCTTCCCAAGATGGAAGAAGAAGGATCCATTTGGCTACAACCACAAGTAGTTTTGGACCAGTGTGAGCATCGCCTATGTTAGCAAACCATCAAGGAAGTGTTAGTCCAGTGGAAAGATACAACTCCAGCAGATGCCACTTGGGAACCAACTACCATTCTACAACGATTTCCACATCTCAAGCCTTGAGGACACGATTGTTTTTAAGGGGGAGGACATGTTAGGGACATAGCCCCTCACGTATGTAGAACAATATATTCAGATGTAATAAAGGTCAATATTAATAATGTCTTGCAACAAAGTAGAATAAGTCGAATGTAAGAAGACCTAATAGAAGCTTCCACTTCTAGAAGTATCTTCCTCTAGATGGTTCTTTTGATAGACATATTTAGTATAAATAGGAGTCAAGGGTATGAGAACCCTAGCTTCAGATATTATTGTAATAGAGCTCTGCTTAACTGGAGGTTTCCCCCTCAAAGAGGCCCGTGGACATTTCTCTCAGAATCAAAGTGCTCTTTCTGGTGTTATTTTGATATCATTTCAGTGTTATTGTGGTGTTTTTCTGGTTATATTGTTATTTATCTGCCATTTCTAGCATTTTATTTCTGTTCTGCATACTTTTTATATCTGGAATATTACATCTAGCCAGAAATCTACTACGCACATAAAATTATTATAAAATCATTGTAGTTTCACGATCTCTTCAGGATTCCAACCTAATTGTCTGATCCTATTTGTTGAATGGTTGTCTTTCAATCTTTTGATCCACTCCTACAATATGTTTGGGAAATCACAGAAAAATACTTCATGCAAGTCGATGAATACATACTTGTCTAGATATTTACATGGTGTTAGCTTCGGGTTTCTGTTATCTTTCTGCGCAACTATAGCTCCTTTGTCTTCAACCAACTTTCTATCTCTTCCTTCTTGTGATTCCATGATCTCAACATCCCCTTTTAGGTTCACATTCTTTCACGTTCTTGTCATCTGATCGCACATTCTTTTGATGTTTCTTTCGCAGATCTCATATGCTCAATCCCATTTCCTTCCAATGAGCCGACAACAGAACCATTTGGTGGTTTTCCTTTTGTCTATCTACTCTTCTTCTATTGGTCTTGAGGGATTATTATGGGGTATTCTGATTCTCATTGACCATTACAGATTGACCCTAGTTTAGAACAAAGAAGCTTCCCAACAAAAGCCCTTAAAGAATACCGACCCCTCTGTTAAACTAGAATGAAATGTAGTACACAGAGTGCACTGCACAATCTCACCCGAGATAGTTCTATGAGTGGCTATAATAATTAGGTGTTTGCAACCTGGGATTGAGTGAGATCTGTGTTTGTGCACTGTAAACTATATTCAATCCATTTAACATCTAGTTATAACATTTATTCTATGCATGCATGCAACATACCATATCTACTTAGTTACTTCATTCATTCAACATTCATCAACTAATCAGACACAAATATGCATTCATTCATCCACATAACACAATTTTACCATGGTTGACTCCCTCCTGGGCTACGTCCACAAAGATTTGTCTCTCAAGATTTTATTATAGTTTGGAAATATATCACGTCATGCATGGTTACAGTCTTAGTTCCTCCTCTCTCCCCCGAGCTCCTCGATCCCTGCGAGGCTAACTAGACCACACCTAGATCATCATCATGTGATCTAACCCTCAGGATCAAGTCGCTCATTCCTTCCTTAGCTCACTAGCTTAATGATTCATACAGCTCTTATAGTTCTCTCTCCTTTTCTCCTTTTGTGTGTGTCTCTCTCCCTCTCCTAAGTACTACTTATTTATATCTTTGTCTCACCAGCCATTACAATGCATTACAAAAACCCTAAACCTAGCATCGTTAGGTCTTCCATGCATGTGCATGTGTTACTTTTCCTTCCAGCTGCATTTTTCCTATTGCATGCTTCTCCTCCAAAATAACCTTTCTTTTTTATTCGGCATGCATCCAACACACCCTTCTCACCTCACCTTTGTATCGGCAAAGTCCCATATGGTCTTATTTTCCTAATATATGCATGATGAAAACAAATTAGTCTCAATACAACAAAAACATTTAAAATTTAAAATTTTGAAAATTAAAAAAAAATGTTTTCTTTTTACTTGAATCTTTCCATTGGTATTCCTCTAGAAGGACTAAGTTTGGATCTCCTCATAAATCCATCCCTGTATAAGCATAGTATTCAATCATGATGAGTTGTTTCTTCAACCATTTGAAGAACTTCTCATCATATGAAACTATTGGGCCATTGCCATGGTATGCCATCATATCCACCCATCTCTTCATACAAGGATCTTGTGGGTCAGGGTCCTCATCAAATTCCATACTCTGTAGAAGTAATAGTGGTTCTCTCTCGAGGAGAAAAGATACTAAAATCAAAATATAACCAAACTAATTCAATCGAATTGTCTTACACTTGGTCAATTGGTCTTTCATGCTCTCAAGAAGCCCTTGACACCAGTTAATCATTGTGGGTGCCATAAAATCAACGACATATTGCATTTGAGTGCCAAGTGAGGAGCCACACTTCCAACAACCTAGGTAATAGTGAAAAGGATGGTTCTTTAGGAAATATCTCCAACATCTTTTATTGGAATCTTCTTGTTGTTTTTTCTGGTACCTGCTGTTAACTCCCAAAGTAAAATCGTCTTTTCGGTTGAACTTTGTAGAGGATATCCTAAGCTATTGGTTGCATGCTCAACTAATTTTCTGTTTTCATAGTTCAATAAAATTCTTGATACATGGTTTATTCAAAAGGTGCAAAAGAGCGACTTTCGGTGGTTTGGGCGAGCCCTCGGCGTGCTCATTAACCACCGAAAACGTTTTATTTCGTAAGCAAATTGGCCGATTTGAAACACAAAGCAACCACCGAAAAGAGTTAAACTCCAGCTAGTATGTGACTCAACTTGTGAAGAAGAATTTTCTGCTCAAATCGCGTGATATTGAGGGGCACTTTCGACGACCTTCCTGAGATCCAAATCCAAATCTAAAGGCACCAATGGATAGCTTGTGTTCTGTAGATCAAAATCGACTATTTAAACAGGCAAAACGGACATCGGACGACTGAGAAAATCGTTTTTTGCCAAAG
>JZKD02S0892650.1:126597-140306 GCA_000966675.3 Picea glauca | reverse complement strand
ATGAGAATGATAGATGTCAAAGTGGAAACCAATTGATAAAAATGGATCATTGATATGATGCATAGATGAAGATGGATCAATGAGTTGTCATTGATACATGATGATGCATAGTTTGATGAATCATTATTGTCTTATCATGATTGATAAGGTGCACAAATTAATGAACTCAAAATTGGTCCCCTTAAGGTGAAAGCCCTCACAGGAAGACGCTTTGTGGATTGAGTTATCCTAGAAGAACGGTTGGAGGACCCATGCTTGTATCTGAAATAATGAGATGAATATCAATTAAGTTGTTCGTGAAAATATCCTAGATGGATAGTGCTTGTCATGCCATTTCCGGTGGTATGTGGAATGTCGCATAACTCCTCACGGTTTGAGAGTTATGGCTTTATGAAGTTGGAGGACCCCCATATGAAGACTTGAAGCCCCCAAGGTCAAAGAAGTCAAAGTGACCTAAAAGAAGAAATCATTATTTAAATGATAAAGAAGTGAAAAAATCAAGAAGGAATATTTAAATGATAAAATATTGGATAACTTTCTATTTATGGAAAGTGGTTAACCCTAAAATAACGAAAATAGGTTAAGTAACCTAGAAATGGGTTAAGTGACCTAGAGGATGAAAGTATAAATAAGATAGCTATGGTCTCTTGTAGATAATACTTTTTGTGGATCAATGGAGAGCTTCTTGTGAGATTATATTGTGGAGTATTGATGGAGAACTTCTTGTGAGAGCATCTTTGGTGTGGATCTCTTGAGCATGATTGAAGATCTATTCTGAGGAAGAAAGTGAGAGGAGGATCTCATGGATGCATCAAAGTTTCGGCAATGTCGGAGATCTTGACGAAAAAAGTATCAGAGCTTCAGAAACCCTAGATTCTAAGATATACGCAGGTTGTAATGGGCCAGGGCGCATACACACGTGGGATATATGAGGACAGGGCGCGTACAGTGGATGGAATTATGAAGAATTGTGTTTGATCTGATGCCAAGCTCTTGGGTGGTGAGGTAGGTCCCAAATCTGCATTCGATGGGCTCAGATCTATCACCGAGACATTGGTATGGTTACATTATTGTCTTGATGGATACTATTGTTTGATGTGTTGTCAATGCTTAGGGCATTCTTGGTATGGATTCTATGATATGGTTCAGTTTGGATGATTTGGTCGATGGAGTGATCCGTACTCTAGTGATTCAGTGGTGACATGATTTTTATGGTATAATAGTTGTTTATGCATGATTGAGATAGCATTCATATTGATTTTTTGTGGAGCATGAGCAAGATATTGGAGAGATTGGATGTGTTGTGACTTGTTGGTGGTCAGATTGGACAGTCAGAGACAGAAGAGAATGATATATTGATTGCAAAGAATCTGAGTTGATCTTGAAGGACAAACCCTAACATCTCAGAAGGTATATGCAGGTTGTTGTATACACTGATTGCATGCATATGCGAGCTGTAGTGAGCTAAGGCACATGCACACGCTGGATGCACTATTGAGAGGTCGCGTACCTGTTGACAGATTGATATCTGTTGAGGATTGTTGCCTCATCTCAGTTGGTGCTGAGGGTGTAATCTGAGTCTTGCATTATAGATTTGGTGCTCTTGCAGAGTTGTACTCTATTCAGTTGTTGCTAATAAACCCCGGGTTGTTGTCCATAATAAAAAGAAAAATTGTACATACATCTTGTGTTCTTGTTGTTTATTGTGATGATGACTTGTTGATGATATATTGCCGATATATGTTGCTGATATATGTTCACATCTAACTAGTTATAAATGACAACAATGGGTAATGATTAAATGTTGAATGATAACTGAGGAGTTTTTGTAAAGAGGGAAGATTTTGGGAAAAAGATCCCCACACTCATTCACCCCCCCTCTAAGTGTGGTAGGTGTGTCCAACAATTGGTATCATAGCGGGCCTTCATTACAAGCCTTAACAAGCTTGAAGGAGATACATAGACACACAAATGGATGATTAAGTTCCAATCATTGACGAGGAAAACTATTCTACTTGGAGAATAGAGATGAGATTGTTTTTGAAGACAATGGGAGCAACTATTTGGAAGGCAACCATTGGTGGATCGGTTCCCTTGAAGAATAAGTCAAAGTTTGTAGCTCAAAAGGAAGGAAAGAAGAATGATGCATTGGCTCTCAAGACCATTCTTAGTGGACTCTCAAGCCTTATCAAAGAGAGCATGGGGCAATGCACTTCTGCCAAGAATCTATGGCTAAAGCTAGAGGAGACATATCAAAGAAAGAAGGAGAAGGAAGATATTGAAGATCACTCCATCAAGATTATAAAAGGTAAAGAATATCCAAAACCCCTTGATTGTATTATTTCTAAATGTGATCTTGAGAACATTTCAAGTGAAGATAAATAATCAAGTGATGATAGCACAAAGGAAGATTTTGAAGACATTTCAAATGAAGGAAATGAATTATGTGTTGATGTTGGCAAAAAGGAAGATCATGAAGATATTTCAAATGAAGGCAAAGAACCCTCAAAAACCCTTGATTACAATGATGATGATGAATTTTTCTCTACAAGTGAAGAAGAAGATCTAGAAACAGTTTGTGTAAAGTTTGATGGTAATTATCCCATGAAAANATGAGAATGATAGATGTCAAAGTGGAAACCAATTGATAAAAATGGATCATTGATATGATGCATAGATGAAGATGGATCAATGAGTTGTCATTGATACATGATGATGCATAGTTTGATGAATCATTATTGTCTTATCATGATTGATAAGGTGCACAAATTAATGAACTCAAAATTGGTCCCCTTAAGGTGAAAGCCCTCACAGGAAGACGCTTTGTGGATTGAGTTATCCTAGAAGAACGGTTGGAGGACCCATGCTTGTATCTGAAATAATGAGATGAATATCAATTAAGTTGTTCGTGAAAATATCCTAGATGGATAGTGCTTGTCATGCCATTTCCGGTGGTATGTGGAATGTCGCATAACTCCTCACGGTTTGAGAGTTATGGCTTTATGAAGTTGGAGGACCCCCATATGAAGACTTGAAGCCCCCAAGGTCAAAGAAGTCAAAGTGACCTAAAAGAAGAAATCATTATTTAAATGATAAAGAAGTGAAAAAATCAAGAAGGAATATTTAAATGATAAAATATTGGATAACTTTCTATTTATGGAAAGTGGTTAACCCCAAAATAACGAAAATAGGTTAAGTAACCTAGAAATGGGTTAAGTGACCTAGAGGATGAAAGTATAAATAAGATAGCCATGGTCTCTTGTAGATAATCCTTTTTGTGGATCAATGGAGAGCTTCTTGTGAGATTATCTTGTGGAGTATTGATGGAGAACTTCTTGTGAGCGCATCTTTGGTGTGGATCGCTTGAGCATGATTGAAGATCTATTCTGAGGAAGAAAGTGAGAGGAGGATCTCATGGACACATCAAAGTTTCGTCAATGTCGGAGATCTTGACGAAAAAAGTATCGGAGCTTTAGAAACCCTAGATTCTGAGATATACGCAGGTTGTAATGGGCCAGGGCGCATACAAACGTGGGATATATGAGGACAGGGCGCGTATAGTGGATGGAATTATGAAGAATTGTGTTTGATCTGATGCCAAGCTCTTGGATGATGAGGTAGGTCCCAAATATGCATTCGATGGGCTCAGATCTATCACCGAGACATTGGTATGGTTACATTATTGTCTTGATGGATACTATTGTTTGATGTGTTTTGAATGCTTAGGGCATTCTTGGTATGGATTCTATGATATGGTTCAGTTTGGATGATTTGGTTGATGGAGTGAACAGTACTCTAGTGATTCAGTGGTGACATGATTTTTATGGTATAATAGTTTTTTATGCATGATTGAGATAGCATTCATATTGATTTTTTGTGGAGCATGAGCAAGATATTGGAGAGATTGGATGTGTTGTGACTTGTTGGTGGTCAGATTGGACAGTCAGAGACAAGAGAGAATGATATATTGATTGCAAAGAATCTGAGTTGATCTTGAAGGACAAACCCTAACATCTCAGAAGGTATATGTAGGTTGTTGTATACACTGATTGCATGCATATGCGAGCTGTAGTGAGCCAAGGCACATGCACACGCTGGATGCACTATTGAGAGGTCGCGTACCTGTTGACAGATTGATATCTGTTGAGGATTGTTGCCTCATCTTAGTTGGTGCTGAGGGTGTAATCTGAGTCTTGCATTATAGATTTGGTGCTCTTGCAGAGTTGTACTCTATTCAGTTGTTGCTAATAAACCCCGGGTTGTTGTCCATAATAAAAAGAAAAATTGTACATACATCTTGTGTTCTTGTTGTTTATTGTGATGATGACTTGTTGATGATATATTGCCGATATATGTTGCTGATATATGTTCACATCTAACTAGTTATAAATGACAACAATGGGTAATGATTAAATGTTGAATGATAACTGAGGAGTTTTTGTAAAGAGGGAAGATTTTGGGAAAAAGATCCCCACACTCATTCACCCCCCCTCTAAGTGTGGTAGGTGTGTCCAACAATTGGTATCATAGCGGGCCTTCATTACAAGCCTTAACAAGCTTGAAGGAGATACATAGACACACAAATGGATGATTAAGTTCCAATCATTGACGAGGAAAACTATTCTACTTGGAGAATAGAGATGAGATTGTTTTTGAAGACAATGGGAGCAACTATTTGGAAGGCAACCATTGGTGGATCGGTTCCCTTGAAGAATAAGTCAAAGTTTGTAGCTCAAAAGGAAGGAAAGAAGAATGATGCATTGGCTCTCAAGACCATTCTTAGTGGACTCTCAAGCCTTATCAAAGAGAGCATGGGGCAATGCACTTCTGCCAAGAATCTATGGCTAAAGCTAGAGGAGACATATCAAAGAAAGAAGGAGAAGGAAGATATTGAAGATCACTCCATCAAGATTATAAAAGGTAAAGAATATCCAAAACCCCTTGATTGTATTATTTCTAAATGTGATCTTGAGAACATTTCAAGTGAAGATAAATAATCAAGTGATGATAGCACAAAGGAAGATTTTGAAGACATTTCAAATGAAGGAAATGAATTATGTGTTGATGTTGGCAAAAAGGAAGATCATGAAGATATTTCAAATGAAGGCAAAGAACCCTCAAAAACCCTTGATTACAATGATGATGATGAATTTTTCTCTACAAGTGAAGAAGAAGATCTAGAAACAGTTTGTGTAAAGTTTGATGGTAATTATCCCATGAAAAGAATAGAAGGAAATCTATTAAAACTTCAAAAAGAAGTTGAAGAGGGTTTATATATATATAGAAGTGATCATTATTATATAGACTATAACTATCTTTCGGAAAACACTAAGAAGTTTCTTAGGAGGAGTCTAAGGCACATCTTGAAGTTAAAAGAAATGATCAAGGAACAAGAAGAGAGAAATAAGACTCAATTAGAAGAACAGGAAGAAGAGATCACAAGACTAAAGAATGGAAAAGAAGATATAAATGATGAGATTAGAAAAAAATTTGAAACCATTTTTCATCTCAAGACCCAAATTGAAGAAGCCAAAAGAATAGAGAAACTATTGAAGATTCAAATAAATGAAAAGGAAGAGTCATGTTGTAAGCTAGAAGATAAAATTGTTTACCTTAGAAAGAAGGTGGAAAAGTCAAACAAATTCTTGAATAGCTCACGAATCTTGGATGAGATCTTGGAAAGTCAAAGNGTTATTCATGTAATGGATATGGTCACAAATATTTTGAATGTAGATATTATGAAAGGAGATATAATGGAAGATTCTATAACACCACAAGGTGTTGGAGATGTGATCAAGTAGGACATATTGATGTTCATTGTGACTCCATGAGATGCTACAGCTGTAGTGGATTTGGCCACAAATCCCAGGAGTGATGGAACACAAGAAGAAAGTCCATGATGAGGACTTCACATAGCATGGCTAGAAGAAGGAATGAAGTAAGAAAGGGAGACATATTTGAAAATATGGATGCTCAGAGTTCAAGTTCTGAGGAGAAAGGTCATCTACATAAGTGGGTGAAGAAGACAGAGCAACCAGATCAGAATGGAATATTGAAGGGAAGTTTAAAAGTGTCATCTACTGAGGCATATGTGGGTGAACGTGGTGACAGTCGCATACATACACTAGATGACCTTGAATAGATCGTGTACATACGCGCTCTGTTGTGCAGCATGCCACGTATATGTGGTAAACCCATAGGAAAAAGGAAATGCACACGAGTAGCAACTTGATGTGATGATATAACTCTGTGTTGCAGGGTCTGACATTGTTTATTGCAGGTTCTAACACTGTTTGCTGCAGGTTTTCATGGTCTCATGTTAGATCATGTAAGGTGACGATGTAAAATATAACTTGGGTACATGGCACTAACCCATGAGTATGGATTGATGTTGATAAAATGATCATCTATTGGATTATATAAAATAAAATGTTGGGGTACATGGATGGTACATTTTGAAGTTTCATTGATATATCTTATGACGTATTATTGGAAACATATGTTGTTTATCATGGTGCATGCATTTTTCATGTGGTTGGGCTACACATTGAGACATGTAGTTGGTGAGTTGAGTTGATAATCATGTTGTACATCATTGGGAAGTCATATCTTGTTGATGCACGGTTGATATACTTGCTTGGTGTAAGTGATGATGCATGATGGTACACTCATAGATTGTATTGTTGATAGATGCACATGTTGGCATATTGGTAAATGCACATGGTTGGCATATTGGTAGATTCACATGTTTCCATGTTGATAGAGGCATATGGTTGATACATTCCATGGATGATATCTTTTTGCACATGGTTGGTGTACATGGGTGTTGTGCACTGTGGGCACATTTTTGGTACATGATGTACTTGGTTGATATATTGTTCATGATTCCTTATTTTTGTTGTTGACATTCATGATGCATGGTATGGAACAAGTTTGATGTATGAACAGGTCCAAGGTGTTGGTTGTGGAGCTTGATTATCTTCCTGATTCAAAGGTCCTTGCTTTTAGATGTGTTTATACCCCATGAAGAATTTACACCCCAGAAGTATGTACACTCTTCCACACGGGGAAGTGCAGAGGGGGGGTACCCCCTCTATGGGGTCTAAGTGGGATATCCCCTCGACAGGGGGGTTTGGGGGCAAGTGGGCCCCCGAATGAAAAAATTTCCTTGTAAATGTATATTGTAATTTCCTTGTAAATATAGACTGTTCATTATAAGGTCGAAGATCTATCGGTAGAAATTATGTTGGGGTTTTTTGCCCTAGAAGGCAACCCTCTGTTATGAGGGAAATGTATTGTAGCTATGCATTAAGGCGAGTATTGTATTCTGAGAGAGGATACTATGAGAGAAAGAATTGGAAGTTACATCAGGTTTTTCTATAGGTTGTATCCCTTCATTTGTTGGATAATAATAAAGGAAGGACCTGGCAATTTCTCTGGTGTATGTAGCCCACACTGGGTGAACCACGTAAATCTGTGTCTCTATTGTATTGTGTATCTTCTGTGTTTTGTTTCCGCATTTGTTTTATTGTATTTNGCCACGTATATGTGGTAAACCCATAGGAAAAAGGAAATGCACATGAGTAGCAACTTGATGTGATGATATAACTCTGTGTTGCAGGGTCTGACATTGTTTATTGCAGGTTCTAACACTGTTTGCTACAGGTTTTCATGGTCTCATGTTAGATCATTTAAGGTGACGATGTAAAATATAACTTGGGTACATGGCACTAACCCATGAGTATGGATTGATGTTGATAAAATGCTCATCTATTGGATTATATAAAATAAAATGTTGGGGTACATGGATGGTACATTTTGAAGTTTCATTGATATATCTGATGACGTATTATTGGAAACATATGTTGTTTATCATGGTGCATGCATTTTTCATGTGGTTGGGCTACACATTGAGAGATGTAGTTGGTGAGTTGAGTTGATAATCATGTTGTACATCATTGGGAAGTCATAGCTTGTTGATGCATGGCTGATATACTTGCTTGGTGTAAGTGATGATGCATGATGGTACACTCATAGATTGTATTGTTGATAGATGCACATGTTGGCATATTGGTAAATGCACATGGTTGGCATATTGGTAGATTCACATGTTTCCATGTTGATAGAGGCATATGGTTGATACATTCCATGGATGATATCTTTTTGCACATGGTTGGTGTACATGGGTGTTGTGCACTGTGGGCACATTTTTGGTACATGATGTACTTGGTTGATATATTGTTCATGATTCCTTATTTTTGTTGTTGACATTCATGATGCATGGTATGGAACAAGTTTGATGTATGAACAGGTCCAAGGTGTTGGTTGTGGAGCTTGATTATCTTCCTGATTCAAAGGTCCTTGCTTTTAGATGTGTTTATACCCCATGAAGAATTTACACCCCAGAAGTATGTACACTCTTCCACACGGGGAAGTGCAGAGGGGGGGTACCCCCTCTATGGGGTCTAAGTGGGATATCCCCTCGACAGGGGGGTTTGGGGGCAAGTGGGCCCCCGAATGAAAAAATTTCCTTGTAAATGTATATTGTAATTTCCTTGTAAATATAGACTGTTCATTATAAGGTCGAAGATCTATCGGTAGAAATTATGTTGGGGTTTTTTGCCCTAGAAGGCAACCCTCTGTTATGAGGGAAATGTATTGTAGCTATGCATTAAGGCGAGTATTGTATTCTGAGAGAGGATACTATGAGAGAAAGAATTGGAAGTTACATCAGGTTTTTCTATAGGTTGTATCCCTTCATTTGTTGGATAATAATAAAGGAAGGACCTGGCAATTTCTCTGGTGTATGTAGCCCACACTGGGTGAACCACGTAAATCTGTGTCTCTATTGTATTGTGTATCTTCTGTGTTTTGTTTCCGCATTTGTTTTATTGTATTTATTTGCGGTCCTATTTCTTTAACAACTGGTATCAGAGAGAAAGGTAACTCGCAGGAAAAGAGGGTTCCTAGTTCGAGTGGGAGCAATGTCGAAAGATGGAAAGTTTAGGGTCGAGAAATTTAATGGCCAAAACTACCAGTTATGGAAGATGAAAATGGAAGATTATTTATATCAAAAAGATCTATTCCTACCATTGGGCGGAGTAGAAAAGAAGTCGACGTCCATGAAGGATGAAGAATAGGAGATTCTTGATAGAAAGGCTCTAGGAACGATACGGCTGAGGTTGGAAGCATCGATGGATTTCAATATTTCGAAAGAAAAAACAACAAAGAATCTGATGGGCGCATTGGATAAACTGTATGAAAAACCATCGACGTCTAATAAGGTATTTCTAATGAAGAGATTATTTAATATGAAGATGTCATAAGGTAGTCTGTTGCAGATCATTTAAATGAATTTAATACAGTTACTAATCAACTAAGTTCTGTAAAAGTGGACTTTGATGATGAGGTTAGGGCTCTTCTGATCTTGTGCTCATTGCCAGAAAGTTGGAACGGCTTTTTCATGGCTGTAAGTAACTTTGTCTCTAGTTCAAATAATTTAAAATTTGATGATGTTGTTGGTTTTATCCTTAGTGAGGAAATGTGAAGGAAAAGCATAGGTGAGACATTAGGTAATGCGTTGAACATAGAGAACAGGGGAAGACAAAAGGNTGATATACTTGCTTGGTGTAAGTGATGATGCATGATGGTACACTCATAGATTGTATTGTTGATAGATGCACATGTTGGCATATTGGTAAATGCACATGGTTGGCATATTGGTAGATTCACATGTTTCCATGTTGATAGAGGCATATGGTTGATACATTCCATGGATGATATCTTTTTGCACATGGTTGGTGTACATGGGTGTTGTGCACTGTGGGCACATTTTTGGTACATGATGTACTTGGTTGATATATTGTTCATGATTCCTTATTTTTGTTGTTGACATTCATGATGCATGGTATGGAACAAGTTTGATGTATGAACAGGTCCAAGGTGTTGGTTGTGGAGCTTGATTATCTTCCTGATTCAAAGGTCCTTGCTTTTAGATGTGTTTATACCCCATGAAGAATTTACACCCCAGAAGTATGTACACTCTTCCACACGGGGAAGTGCAGAGGGGGGGTACCCCCTCTATGGGGTCTAAGTGGGATATCCCCTCGACAGGGGGGTTTGGGGGCAAGTGGGCCCCCGAATGAAAAAATTTCCTTGTAAATGTATATTGTAATTTCCTTGTAAATATAGACTGTTCATTATAAGGTCGAAGATCTATCGGTAGAAATTATGTTGGGGTTTTTTGCCCTAGAAGGCAACCCTCTGTTATGAGGGAAATGTATTGTAGCTATGCATTAAGGCGAGTATTGTATTCTGAGAGAGGATACTATGAGAGAAAGAATTGGAAGTTACATCAGGTTTTTCTATAGGTTGTATCCCTTCATTTGTTGGATAATAATAAAGGAAGGACCTGGCAATTTCTCTGGTGTATGTAGCCCACACTGGGTGAACCACGTAAATCTGTGTCTCTATTGTATTGTGTATCTTCTGTGTTTTGTTTCCGCATTTGTTTTATTGTATTTCTTTGCGGTCCTATTTCTTTAACAACTGGTATCAGAGCGAAAGGTAACTCACAGGAAAAGGGGGTTCCTAGTTCGAGTGGGAGCAATGTCGAAAGATGGAAAGTTTAGGGTCAAGAAATTTAATGGCCAAAACTACCAGTTATGGAAGATGCAAATGGAAGATTATTTATATCAAAAGGACTTATTCCTACCATTGGGAGGAGTAGAAAAGAAGTCGACGTCCATGAAGGATGAAGAATAGGAGATTCTTGATAGAAAGGCTCTAGGAATGATACGGCTGAGCTTGGCGGCATCGATGGATTTCAATATTTCGAAAGAAAAAACAACAAAGAATCTGATGGGCGCATTGACGAAACTGTATGAAAAACCATCGACGTCTAATAAGGTATTTCTAATGAAGAGATTATTTAATATGAAGATGTCAGAAGGTAGTCTATTGCAGATCATTTAAATGAATTTAATACAGTTACTAATCAACTAAGTTCTGTAAAAGTGGACTTTGATGATGAGGTTAGGGCTCTTCTAATCTTGTGCTCATTGCCAGAAAGTTGGAACAGCTTTTTCATGGCTGTAAGTAACTCTGTATCTAGTTCAAATAATTTAAAATTTGATGATGTTGTTGGTTTTATCCTTAGTGAGGAAATGTGAAGGAAAAGAACAGGTGAGACATTAGGTAATGCGTTGAACATGGAGAACATGGGAAGACAAAAGGATAGAGGAAAGGGCTTAGGGAACTGCAGGAATTCTAGGAAGGGAAAATCCAAATCTAGAATTGGAAAGATAGAGTGCTGGAATTGTGGGAACAAAGGACATCTGAAGAAAGACTATAGAGCTCCAAAGAAACAAAGAGATGGACAACAGGAGATAAATCAGGAAGCAAATGTAACAGGTGATGTGTTACAAGATGCTTTGATTATTTCTATAGATAGCATTTCTGAGTCTTGGGTAGTAGATTTAGGGGCTTCATTTCATGCCACACCCCATAGGAAACATTTTCTAGATTATGTTCAAGGTGATTTTGGACGGGTTCATTTGGGTGATGATGCACCACGAAAAATTGTTGGAATGGAAAAGGTAAAAATAAAGAAACGCAATGGAAACCAATGGTTGTTGAAAGAGGTAAGACATGTTCCAGATTTACGTAAAAATCTAATTTCAACAGGGAAGTTGGCAAGTGAAGGTTGTGTATCCATATTTACAGATAAGACGTGGAAGGTCATCAAAGGATCATTGGTGATAGAAAAAGGAGAGAAGGTAAGTACATTGTATTTATGTACTGGTAATACTAACTCTTCTATCTCTTTAGCTTCTACAGGAGTGGATACAACATTGTGGAATCATAGGCTGGGACACATGAGTGAGAAGGGTATGCAGATACTTCACAAAAGAAATTTGTTGCCAGATATTAAACAAATTTATTTGGACTTCTGTGAGCATTGTGTTTATGGAAAACATAAGAGAGTAAGATTTCTCAGAGTCAGAAAAGAAAAGAAGAGTGAAAGGTTAGATCTTGTGCATACAGATGTATGGGGACCATCTCAGGTATCTTATCTTGGTGGCTCTTGTTATTATGTTACTTTTATTAATGATGCAACTAGAAAAACTTGGGTTTATTGCATTCGAAAAAAATATGATGTTTTTGATACTTTTAAGAAATGAAAAGATTTAGTTGAGAATGAGACAGGAAAATTTTTTAAGTGTCTTAGATCAGATAATGGAGGTGAATATTGCATCAAGGAGTTTGATGATTACTTTTCATACCGTGGGATTCATAGAGAGAAGACAATTCCAAGAACACCACAAGAAAATGGTGTGTCAGAAAGGATGAACAGGACAATCATGGAGCATGCAAGGAGTATGATATTGCATGTCGGTTTTCCCTTACAGTTCTGGGTAGATGTTGTAGATACCGTTGTTTACTTAATAAAAAAAGGACCTTCAAGCTCTTTGGATGGTATAATTCCAGAGGAGGAATGGACAGGAAAAAGGTAAACTATTCTTTTTTGAAAACTTTCAGTTGTGAAGCATTTTTCCATATTGATAAAGAAAATAGAACAAATCTTGAGTCTAAATCCAAGAAGTGTAGCTTTATTGGATACGGTGTTAATGATTTTGGTTATCGATTATGGGATTATGAAAATAAAAAAATCATTAGGATTAGAGATGTCATATTCAAATAGAAGGTGATGTACAAAGATCAGTTGCAGGGAAAGAAACAGGAAGAAGAAAAACCAGAATACACAATGCTTGATGAGATCACTCAAAAAGAAATTCCAAAGGAACCTGAAAATCAAAATGTATAACAACAGGAGCAACAGGTACCTCAAACACCTGCAAGTGTTGTTAGAAGATCTACTAGGTTAAGTATACCCCCTGAATGATACTCTCCTTCATCGTATTATTTATTGTTGATTGATTTTGGTGAACCAGAATGTTATGAAGAGACAATGTAGGTAGACACCAAAAAGAAGTGGGAGCAAGGCATGAAAGAGGAAATGGATTCCTTGGAAAATAAATAGACTTGGGACTTGGTTCAGTTGCCTACGAGAAAAAGAGCATTGCAAAATAAATGGGTTTACAAGTTGAAGGAAGAAGATGGAGGAGAAAAGAAGTACAAGGTTAGACTTGTTTTAAAGGGGATTGCACAAAAGAAAGATATAGATTTTGATGAAATATTTTCTCCTGTTGTTAAAATGACTTCAATTAGGACTATTTTAAGTCTTGTGGTAGTAGAAGATTTGCATCTTGAATACTTAGATGTAAAAACAACTTTTCTCCATGGGGATTTGGAGGAAGAGATTTATATGCAGTGGCCACATGGATATGAGGTCAAATGGAAGGAGAATTTGGTATGCAGGTTGAAGAAGAGATTGTATGGCCTAAAGCAAGCTCCAAGGCAGTGGTATTTGAAGTTTGACAGGTTTATGATAGAACANGGTTATAGTAGATGTCATTCCGATCACTGTGTTTATTTTAAAAGGCTAGAAAATGGAAGCTATATTATCTTGTTATTGTATGTAGATGACATACTTGTTGCAGGGTCTAATATGTAGGATATAAATATGCTCAAAAAGAAATTAGCCAATTCATTTGCAATGAAGGATTTGGGTGTTGCAAAGAAAATCCTTGGCATGAGAATAACAAGAGACAAAAAAAATTGCAAATTGACATTGTCTCAGGGTGAGT
>JZKD02S0892628.1:0-14059 GCA_000966675.3 Picea glauca | reverse complement strand
GACCCTGGTGCACAGTTAAGGAAAGGTTGGGGGTTATTTAAAATAAAGAGAGGATTAAATTTATGTTACAGTTGTAGAAAACCGAGACATCTTTCTAAGGAATGCCCTGGAAAAATACCTAGTTGTCTTTGTTGTAAATCTATGGACCATGAAGTATTGGATTGCCCTAGAATGGGTGCTAAAGTTGAAAGAATGAACCTAAACCAAGAAAACCCTAAGGCAGATCTAGAAACTAAGGTTATGGAAGAATCCCAGAAAGAATCAGAGAAAGTGTTGTTACAAATGAGAGAAACCCTGAATGACCACCAACGTGTCAAATTATCATAGATCTTCAAAGAAAAAGAATGCATCAGAGATATTCAAAGAAAAAGAATGCATTGAAGCAAGATTAGGATACTTTGACGTTGACTTTGTTTAGGATAAGGAAAAACAGGTGAATTTTATGAAAAAAATAACCTGGGAACTTTTAGGGAAGCCTACTATGGTTCCTTCACTGGGAGGAATAGGATTATTTAGAGGAAAATAGATAACCTTATGTGGGAAGCTCGCTCAAATACCTATGAATGTCAATGGAACTTCGACAGAAGAAGATTTTGAGATCATTAAAATTATTGAGGACAACGCCCCATTTACCATGTTACTAGGAAANAAGGAGCTCAACACAGTCGAAGAATCTGTGACAGAGGTACTCCTCGACCTGATGACTGAAAGATTCATGTCGGAGAGAGGATTATTTGTAGGTGTACAGGCTTCATCCACAAGAATAGTGCAAGCATCTTCATTGACTGCTCGCAGAGCTGGACCATCCCGACCATCAGATGAAAAGAGAACCAAGCACAGGGATGATCTATAGAATGCCAAATTGATCTTGACTATATTACCCACCTACATACCACCTCTGAGTGGAACAGTAAATCAAGATAGTGTGCCCAAATATTTTGAGTACACCTTGGTCACTGCGAACCTCCTGAAGGAGATCCACGCAGTTTGAGCAGACCAAGACAAGATTGCAACGTTGAAGTTTAGTGACTTCAACCTCAGCGACCGAAAAATTCTATAACATAATCACCCCACATAATTACCTGACCATAACAAAGGGGAAGAATTAAAATATAATCCCCCAGACATGGTGTTATCCACAATTTTGGTCATCGTGATGATGTTGTGATAATGTTATGATGATGGAAAATCAATCTCTTCACTAAGAATACTTTCCTGAGAAAAGTTACATTTGTCTGCTTCCAGAAATCACTCTTTTAAGGGATGTTCATAGGCCACCTATATATCTGCCTGTGAGAATGCATGATTCTCACAGGCTGCATTAAGCTGGAGTGCGAGGGGTTCGCACTGTACATAGTTTCTAGGGTGCGAACATTTTCTTAAAGAGGAAAAAGATGAAGTTCTCGAACCTTCTAGAAGGGAATCTTCTAGAAACATGAGTTGGCTTCGAATGGTTATTCNCAAGCGACCAATTGCCGAGTTACCTATTTATCATGTCGCGCCATACACCAAGAACACTTTTTCTAACCAAGAATTTGAGCCCGCATACTAAGTTGATCATGAACAATGATCATTGAATTGTTTCCATCTATTCCATTGTAGTGTCTAAGTTAATCTGAACCCGGTCTAGTTAATCCCGAGTGCATATGTCCAAGGAGCTCAACACAGTCGAAGAATCTGTGACAGAGGTACTCCTTGACCTGATGACTGAAAGATTCATGTCGGAGAGAGGATTATTTGTAGGTGTACAGGCTTCATCCACAAGAACAGTGCAAGCATCTTCATTGACTGCTCGCAGAGCTGGACCATCCCGACCATCAGATGAAAAGAGAACCAAGCACAGGGATGATCTATAGAATGCAAAATTGATCCTGACTATATTACCCACCTACATACCACCTCTGAGTGGCACAGTAAATCAAGATAGTGTGCCCAAATATTTTGAGTACACCTTGGTCACTGCGAACCTCCTAAAGGAGATCCACGCAGTTTGAGCAGACCAAGACAAGATTGCAACGTTGAAGTTTAGTGACTTCAACCTCAGCGACCGAAAAATTCTATAACATGATCACCCCACATAATTACCCGACCATAACAAAGGGGAAGAATTAAAATATAATCCCCCAGACATGGTGTTATCCACAATTTTGGTCATCGTGATGATGTTGTGATAATGTTATGATGATGGAAAATCAATCTCTCCACTAAGAATACTTTCCTGAGAAAAGTTACATTTGTCTGCTTCCAGAAATCACTCTTTTAAGGGATGTTCATAGGCCACCTATATATCTGCCTGTGAGAATGCATGATTCTCGCAGGCTGCATTAAGCTGGAGTGCGAGGGGTTCGCATTGTACATAGTTTCCAGGGTGTGAACATTTTCTTAAAGAGGAAAAAGATGAAGTTCTCGAACCTTCTAGAAGGGAATCTTMTAGAAACATGAGTTGGCTTCGAATGGTTATTCAGGTGYTGGCATTCCAGATATCTTGGGATCATTTTCTATCCAAGTAACTAATATATCTTCTCCTATATATTGAGAAGATTTCTCATGGAAAGGGTTAAACAAGTTAGAAGAAAACTAGCAAGAGATTGATTGGAGAATTAGTGCAACACTGTATGGAGGATTGATGCTACAACAAGAGATAACAACAAGGTCATCANTACTTTTATTTGTCCTTGGGGTACCTTCACCTACAGAAAACTTCCCTTCGGTCTTAAGAACGCAGGTGCTACGTTTCAGCGTGCTATGTCTTATGCGTTTCATGATATAAAGCATGTCGTTCAACCTTATTTGGACGATTTTCCAGCTCATTCCTTACACCGAGTCGATCACCCTAATCATCTTTGAGCAATTTTCGTTCATTGTCGATTCTATCACATTTGTCTAAACCCTCATAAGTGCGTATTTTGTGTAGAGTCCGACCGTCTCCTCGGTTTCATTGTTTCACGTCAAGGGATCCAGGTAGATCCTATTAAGGTTGAGGCGATTCTTAATCTCCCTCCTCCTTCGTCACTACGCCAGTTACAAAGTTTGTAGGGGAAAGAAAAATTTCTTCGTCGCTTCATCCCGAATTACGCTGAGATTACTCAGGGTTTTACACGTCTTCTAAAGAAAGGTTCAGATTTTGTCTGGGATAAGGTTGCTAACAATGACTTTGAAGCTTTAAAGTTGTCCCTCACGAAAGCTCCTCTTCTTTTCCCTCCGGATTATAGTCGAGATTACTTTCTTTATCTAGTTGCTTCCGAGTATACAATTGATATGGTCCTTGTTCAGGAGGATGATAACCACGATGAACATGTTATCTATTACTTTAGTAGAAGTCTATCATCAACGGAAATCAAGTACCAACAAGTTGAGAAGCTAGCGTTGGTTGCAGTTCAAGCAGTTCAACGTTTTCGTCATTATATTCTCTCCAGGAAGACTACAGTGATTTCAAATTGTAACCCCATGAAACATATATTGACACGTCAATTGTTGGGGAGCAAGTACTGCAAGTGGATTGTTATTCTCCAGGAGTTCGATTTGGAATTCGGTCGCGCCACGTCGAAGAAATCCTTAGTTTTCGCTTAGTTAATTTGTGATTTTCCCCACTCTGCCACGGAAAACGTAGCAGATGATTCGTTACCAGACGAATCACT
Source organism: Picea glauca (assembly GCA_000966675.3). Taxonomy (NCBI): domain Eukaryota; kingdom Viridiplantae; phylum Streptophyta; class Pinopsida; order Pinales; family Pinaceae; genus Picea; species Picea glauca. Next base: position 10,421 of record JZKD02S0892628.1, on the reverse strand, counting down.
TTTCCTTATCAATACCGATGATATTTGGTATGGAGATATCATTATATATCTCCAAACTCAAACTTTTCGGCCTGCTTTGTCCAGTAATAAATGACGGCGCGTCCGTTATCAAGCACGTCATTATATTATCCTCGGAGATACTCTTTACCGTCGAGGCATTGACTCTGTCTTTCGGCGTTGTTTGACTTTTGAAGAAGATGAGAAATATTTGAATGACTTCCATTCAGGAGCATGTGGCGGTCATATGCCTGGGTATGTTACTGCCCAAAAGATCTTACGTGCAGGTTACTTTTGGCCTTCCTTATTCAATGACTGCATCACTGCTATTCAGAAGTGTCATGCCTGCCAAACTTATAATCAGAAGATTCGATCGCATCCTGCTCCCCTTCATCCTGTAGTCTCAGTAGGTACTTTTGCTAAATGGGGCATTGATTTCATGACATGTCACCCTCACTCGTTCGGGGGGCATGGTTATATTATTGTAGCTGTTGATTATTTTACTAAGTGGGTCGAGGCGATGCCGACATTCGACAATACTGGGAAGACTGCAACGTTATTCCTTTTCAACCATGTCATCACTCGTTTTGGTGTCCCTCAGGCTATCGTTACCAATCACGGTAGTCATTTTAGGAATTATATGATGTCTGAAATTACAGAGAAGTTGGGCCTTCGTCATGATAGCTCAACACCCTATTATCCACAGGCTAATGGCTAGGTCGAAGCCATCAATAAGGTTCTCATAATTATGATTCGACGGATGATAGGNTTCATAAGGTATGTCCATAATCCTTATCTCTTAGTTCATTCAATAGGCTAGATCTAGGGAAAGAGTATTATTCTGTCCTGTTTTGTTCTAGATCCAGGTGGATCTAGGTAGATCGGTTTGTGTCCGCACTCACGGATTTATCCTGAAACACATGGACCCATAACCTCACGCAATCCACCCTACTGAATGTCATGAAGATCCCACACTTCGTAAAACACTAGGAGGTGAATGCCTGTGTCAAGTTGTTTCTTTCTTGTTACCATGGCGGCTATTTGTGGCTAGACCGTCGTATCACAGTTGATCTTACATTGATCAATTRGATCACAGGGTTGAGTATGCAGGGACCTTAAAAGCCATGGATCACGCTCTAGCATAGAAGAAAATCCATGGATCATGCTCTAGCCATGGATGGGTTGAGTATCCAAGAAAATCCATGGATCACGCTCTAACATAGAAGATCAAGGACACTTATGGAGATGTCGAGAAGGGGACGCGAGGCTACAAGGTAGCTTCTATCTAGAGTGGTGTAGTGCACCTTTCCTGTCAGTTGATTCCAGGGAATTTAGTAAGAAAGAACCGACCTACCTAAGTCACTGGCTTTGTATTCGACCTTCCAGGGAAGTGCGTGAAAGGCCTATAGATGAACTGGGTGAAGTACCTAGTGAATTAGTTGGAACTTGACTGCAGAGAATCACAAGATCAAGGTTACGGATTCCATTTTAGTTGGCTTTTGATCCTTATCACATTCATGACCTGGGATATGCCGGAAGGTGAAACCTTCCTCGACATCGAGCCATTTGAGCCGCTAGCCGTGAAGTTCAGTACACTTTGGTATTCCAGCGATATGAACAAAATGTGGAAGTCAAATTTTGTTTTTCCTACCTACTACGATCAGTTGAAGAGAGCCATCCAATCTGAGCCTCGCATGAATCCGAACACTCTACACGGNGTTCATAAGGTATGTCCATAATCCTTATCTCTTAGTTCATTCAATAGGCTAGATCTAGGGAAAGAGTATTATTCTGTCCTGTTTTGTTCTAGATCCAGGTGGATCTAGGTAGATCAGTTTGTGTCCGCACTCACGGATTTATCCTGAAACACATGGACCCATAACCTCACGCAATCCACCCTACTGAATGTCATGAAGATCCCACACTTCGTAAAACACTAGGAGATGAATGCCTATGTCAAGTTGTTTCTTTCTTGTTACCATGGCGGCTATTTGTGGCTAGACCGTCGTATCACAGTTGATCTTACATTGATCAATTGGATCACAGGGTTGAGTATGCAGGGACCTTAAAAGCCATGGATCACGCTCTAGCATAGAAGAAAATCCATGGATCATTCTCTAGCCATGGATGGGTTGAGTATCCAAGAAAATTCATGGATCACGCTCTAACATAGAAGATCAAGGACACTTATGGAGATGTCGAGAAGGGGACGCGAGGCTACAAGGTAGCTTCTATATAGAGTGGCGTAGTGCACCTTGCCTGTCAGTTGATTCCAGGGAATTTAGTAAGAAAGAACCGACCTACCTAAGTCACCGGCTTTGTATTCGACCTTCCAGGGAAGTGCGTGAAAGGCCTATAGATGAATTGGGTGAAGTACCTAGTGAATTAGTTGGAACTTGACTGCAGAGAATCACAAGATCAAGGTTACGGATTCCATTTTAGTTGGCTTTTGATCCTTATCACATTCATGGCCTGGGATATGCCGGAAGGTGAAACCTTCCTCAACATCGAGCCATTTGAGCCGCTAGCCATGAAGTTCAGTACACTTTGGTATTCCAGCGATATGAACAAAATGTGGAAGTCAAATTTTTTTTTTCCTACCTACTACGATCAGTTGAAGAGAGCCATCCAATCTGAGCCTCGCATGAATCCGAACACTCTACACGGGTTCCGACCTTTGATGAATTTCAACGCATATTGACATTTCATTTATATTACAGTGTGCGTCGATGAACATAAGAAACAACTTCAGTCCTACTACAAGTTGATGGAGGAGGACCTTGAGGAGATTACTAAGGAATGGTCCGCTAACCTCCTTATCCCCGCCAACCCCGCAGAGATATCTGACATCGACATCCCAGAAACTGCGCAGGATACACCCAAACCAAGCAGGACAAAGAATACCAAAGAGGTCTAAGGATTANTTCCCATAAAGATGATGTCACTTTATTACATAACTCCTTGATCATATGTATAGACTAGCTATTGAATATATTAATCTGCCTTTACTTCAATTGGTTTGTACTGTTGTGATTTGAAAGGTGCAAGAGCATTGGAGCAAAGCTTGGAACAACAGAGACTTAATGAAATCATTCATAAGGTATGTCCATAATCCTTATCTCTTAGTTCATTCAATAGGCTAGATCTAGGGAAAGAGTATTATTCTGTCCTGTTTTGTTCTAGATCCAGGTGGATCTAGGTAGATCGGTTTGTGTCCGCACTCACGGATTTATCCTGAAACACATGGACCCATAACCTCACGCAATCCACCCTACTGAATGTCATGAAGATCCCACACTTCGTAAAACACTAGGAGGTGAATGCCTGTGTCAAGTTGTTTCTTTCTTGTTACCATGGCGGCTATTTGTGGCTAGACCGTCGTATCACAGTTGATCTTACATTGATCAATTGGATCACAGGGTTGAGTATGCAGGGACCTTAAAAGCCATGGATCACGCTCTAGCATAGAAGAAAATCCATGGATCATGCTCTAGCCATGGATGGGTTGAGTATCCAAGAAAATCCATGGATCACGCTCTAACATAGAAGATCAAGGACACTTATGGAGATGTCGAGAAGGGGATGCGAGGCTACAAGGTAGCTTCTATCTAGAGTGGTGTAGTGCACCTTGCCTGTCAGTTGATTCCAGGGAATTTAGTAAGAAAGAACCGACCTACCTAAGTCATCGGCTTTGTATTTGACCTTCCAGGGAAGTGCGTGAAAGGCCTATAGATGAACTGGGTGAAGTACCTAGTGAATTAGTTGGAACTTGACTACAGAGAATCATAAGATCAAGGTTACGGATTCCATTTTAGTTGGCTTTTGATCCTTATCACACTCATGGCCTGGGATATGCCGGAAGGTGAAACCTTCCTCGACATCGAGCCATTTGAGCCGCTAGCCGTGAAGTTCAGTACACTTTGGTATTCCAGCGATATGAACAAAATTTGGAAGTCAAATTTTGTTTTTCCTACCTACTACGATCAGTTGAAGAGAGCCATCCAATCTGAGCCTCGCATGAATCCGAACACTCTACACGGGTTCCGACCTTTGATGAATTTCAACGCATATTGACATTTCATTTATATTACAGTGTGCGTCGATGAACATAAGAAACAACTTCAGTCCTACTACAAGTTGATGGAGGAGGACCTTGAGGAGATTACTAAGGAATGGTCCGCTAACCTCCTTATCCCCGCCAACCCCGCAGAGATATCTGACATCGACATCCCAGAAACTGCGCAGGATACACCCAAACCAAGCAGGACAAAGAATACCAAAGAGGTCTAAGGATTAGATAGTGCATCTGTGAATACTGCTTCCATATCACCAAGGTAAGGAGGTGATGGAAAAGAGTTAGATGTCAAAGAAGTCRAACAGAAGCAAGGAGATGAGGTTTATCCCCTGAAGAAGAGGAAGGGTTCRCCTCCAAAACCTTCTTCTCAGAAGAAATCAAAAGCCTCCATGACCAAGATGTAGACTGTCCTCACCTMTGAYGACYTTGAATTCCTCATAGCAGCCCTGAACGATGCTTCGATGGAATTAGCAGAAAAACAAGAGGCCAAGTAGGAAGCAATGTATGATAGGATTGAAATTGAACTCTGAGGGGTACAACAGGAACTACAGTCCAGTCGTGTATTCTTCAATGTGCCTTTTCCATTGGGAACACCAGAGCTGGGAGACGAGACAACCCAACTGCACCGATTAGTTGATACAATCGAAGCTTGTCTTCGATGAGGATAAGAGGAAACAGAACAAGCCACCCAAGATTTGACGCAAGTACAAGGAGTACTTGTAGAAAAACGTTGAGCTGCAGAATAGGAAAATATTACCTCCAGGCGAAGTTCGACGAAGAAAAATCACAGCTACAGCAAGGAAAAGAATAGTTGCTCACCGAGTAGCTCAAAGTAAAGGAAGCAGTCAACAGAGCACTTCACTCTGTGACAGTTGTAGAAATAAAGGTAGAAGATCATGTTACACAACAAGTAGAGCATATTGAAGAAGTGATCCAACAGCTACAACAACGCATCACAAACTTAGAACTATGCGTAGTGCCTGAGACCCCATAGGATGTGAAGGACCAAAGAGAAGTAACTGCTAGGAGCGCAGTTGAGAGACTAAAGGCTCTTTCTATGGAATACAAGCAGTTGAGTGATCGCAATGCCTTGACATATGAGCGACTCACTGAGAGTCCATAACTAAGAGCACTGGAGTCGCGGCTCTAAGAGGTGAAGTATCAAGATGAAACGATACATGCACAGTTGAAGATCCTGTCAGTTGTGAAAAGAATGAAGAGATATCAAGAGAAACACACCGCCCAATAGCAGATTCATGCTATTCAAAACAGAGTTATGGAAGTAACTCAGAGACTCCTACATGTGCAAGATAAGGCCTACCAATTGTTCACAGAAGTTGAAGGCCAAGGAGCNTAACCTCCTTATCCCCGCCAACCCCGCAGAGATATCTGACATCGACATCCCAGAAACTGCGCAGGATACACCCAAACCAAGCAGGACAAAGAATACCAAAGAGGTCTAAGGATTATATAGTGCATCTGTGAATACTTCTTCCATATCACTAAGGTAAGGAGGTGATGGAAAAGAGTTAGATGTCAAAGAAGTCGAACAGAAGCAAGGAGATGAGGTTTATCCCCTGAAGAAGAGGAAGGGTTCGCCTCCAAAACCTTCTTCTCAGAAGAAATCAAAAGCCTCCATGACCAAGATGTAGACTGTCCTCACCTCTGATGACCTTGAATTCCTCATAGCAGCCCTGAACGATGCTTCGATGGAATTAGCAGAAAAACAAGAGGCCAAGTAGGAAGCAATGTATGATAGGATTGAAATTGAACTCTGAGGGGTACAACAGGAACTACAGTCCAGTCGTGTAGTCTTCAATGCACCTTTTCCATTGGGAACACCAGAGCTGGGAGACGATCCAACCCAACTGCACCGATTAGTTGATACAATCGAAGCTTGTCTTCGACGAGGACAAGAGGAAACAGAACAAGCCACCCAAGATTTGACACAAGTACAAGGAGTACTTGTAGAAAAACGTCGAGCTGCAGAATAGGAAAATATTACCTCCAAGCGAAGTTCGACGAAGAAAAATCAGAGCTACAGCAAGGAAAAGAATAGTTGCTCACCGAGTAGCTCAAAGTAAAGGAAGCGGTCAACAGAGCACTTCACTCTGTGAAAGTTGTAGAAATAAAGGTAGAAGATCATGTTACACAACAAGTAGAGCATATTAAAGAAGTGATCCAGCAGCTACAACAACGCATCACAAACTTAGAACTATGCGCAGTGCCTGAGACCCCATAGGATGTGAAGGACCAAAGAGAAGCAACTGCTAGGAGCGCAGTTGAGAGACTAAAGGCTCTTTCTATGGAATACAAGCAGTTGAGTGATCGCAATGCCTTGACATATGAGCGACTCACTGAGAGTCCATAACTAAGAGCACTGGAGTCGCAGCTCTAAGAGGTGAAGTATCAAGATGAAATGATACATGCACAGTTGAAGATCCTGTCAGTTGTGGAAAGAATGAAGAGATATCAAGAGAAACACGCCGCCCAATAGCAGATTCATGCTATTCAAAACATAGTTATGGAAGTAACTCAGAGACTCCTACATGTGCAAGATAAGGCCTACCAATTGTTCACAGAAGTTGAAGGCCAAGGAGCATAAATAGATTAGGTTGTTAATACAATTAAACAANTGAATACTGCTTCCATATCACCAAGGTAAGGAGGTGATGGAAAAGAGTTAGATGTCAAAGAAGTCGAACAGAAGCAAGGAGATGAGGTTTATCCCCTGAAGAAGAGGAAGGGTTCGCCTCCAAAACCTTCTTCTCAGAAGAAATCAAAAGCCTCCATGACCAAGATGTAGACTGTCCTCACCTATGACGACTTTGAATTCCTCATAGCAGCCCTGAACGATGCTTCGATGGAATTAGCAGAAAAACAAGAGGCCAAGTAGGAAGCAATGTATGATAGGATTGAAATTGAACTCTGCGGGGTACAACAGGAACTACAGTCTAGTCGTGTAGTCTTCAATGCGCCTTTTCCATTGGGAACACCAGAGCTGGGAGACGAGCCAACCCAACTGCACCGATTAGTTGATACAATCGAAGCTTGTCTTCGACGAGGACAAGAGGAAACAGAACAAGCCACCCAAGATTTGACGCAAGTACAAGGAGTACTTGTAGAAAAACGTCGAGCTGCAGAATAGGAAAATATTACCTCCAAGCGAATTTCGACGAAGAAAAATCATAGCTACAGCAAGGAAAAGAATAGTTGCTCACCGAGTAGCTCAAAGTAAAGGAAGCGGTCAACAGAGCACTTCACTCTGTGATAGTTGTAGAAATAAAGGTAGAAGATCATGTTACACAACAAGTAGAGCATATTGAAGAAGTGATCCAGCAGCTACAACAACGCATCACAAACTTAGAACTATGCGCAGTGTCTGAGACCCCATAGGATGTGAAGGACCAAAGAGAAGCAACTGCTAGGAGTGCGGTTGAGAGAATAAAGGCTCTTTCTATGGAATACAAGCAGTTGAGTGATCGCAATGCCTTGACATATGAGCGACTCACTGAGATTCCATAACTAAGAGCACTGGAGTCGCAGCTCTAAGAGGTGAAGTATCAAGATGAAACGATACATGCACAGTTGAAGATCCTGTCAGTTGTGGAAAGAATGAAGAGATATCAAGAGAAATACACCGCCCAATAGCAGATTCATGCTATTCAAAACAGAGTTATGGAAGTAACTCAGAGACTCCTACATGTGCAAGATAAGGCCTACCAATTGTTCATAGAAGTTGAAGGCCAAGGAGCATAAATAGATTAGGTTGTTAATACAATTAAACAATGCCTGGAAGGAACTGTGAATGATGGATTCATCCAAGAGTTTGTTGAACATGAGGTAGAAGCACAGAAACAAGTCAAAGTAGCTTGAACCAAGCACGAGGCTTTCGAAGCAAAAATTCCTACATCAGAGTGACTTGGGATGAGTCATAGGTGAATGTTGGGGGCATGTTGGCCCTCGACCAAGTTTTGAGAGATCCTTGGTCCAGTTTGACCATTTTGGACTTCGACAAACTATCAAAGTTGGAGCACAAGATGAAGCAGAGATCATGGGATCTTGGCCCCTTTTTGGTCCTTTTTTGGATTTAGTAATTTGTAACGGGTATGGGATGTCGGCCCATGGATTTACCGATGTTTAAGCCTATTTTGTAAAGTATAAATATATGTCTACATGATAGAAGAAGGAGGGGAGAAGAGGAATCTATGTGATGTTGTTCTAAGTGCAAGTGTGGCTTGTAAATGCTTTGTGCATACTGTGAGAGACTTGCAGAGCTAAGTGCAAATGGTTGTAACAGACTNAGCCTCCATGACCAAGATGTAGACTGTCCTCACCTCTGACGACTTTGAATTCCTCATAGCAGCCCTGAACGATGCTTCGATGGAATTAGCAGAAAAACAAGAGGCCAAGTAGGAAACAATGTATGATAGGATTGAAATTGAACTCTGAGGGGTACAACAGGAACTACAGTCCAGTCGTGTAGTCTTCAATGCGCCTTTTCCATTGGGAACACCAGAGCTGGGAGACGAGACAACCCAACTGCACCGATTAGTTGATACAATCGAAGCTTGTCTTCGACGAGGACAAGAGGAAACAGAACAAGCCACCCAAGATTTGACGCAAGTACAAGGAGTACTTGTAGAAAAACGTCGAGCTGCAGAATAGGAAAATATTACCTCCAAGCGAAGTTCGACGAAGAAAAATCACAGCTACAGCAAGGAAAAGAATAGTTGCTCACCGAGTAGCTCAAAGTAAAGGAAGCGGTCAACAGAGCACTTCACTCTGTGACAGTTGTAGAAATAAAGGTAGAAGATCATGTTACACAACAAGTAGAGCATATTGAAGAAGTGATCCAGCAGCTACAACAACGCATCACAAACTTAGAACTATGCGCAGTGCCTGAGACCCCATAGGATGTGAAGGACCAAAGAGAAGCAACTGCTAGGAGTGCAGTTGAGAGACTAAAGGCTCTTTCTATGGAATACAAGTAGTTGAGTGATCGCAATGCCTTGACATATGAGCGACTCACTGAGAGTCCATAACTAAGAGCACTGGAGTCGCAGCTCTAAGAGGTGAAGTATCAAGATGAAATGATACATGCACAGTTGAAGATCCTGTCAGTTGTGGAAAGAATGAAGAGATATCAAGAGAAACACGCCGCCCAATAGCAGATTCATGCTATTCAAAACAGAGTTATGGAAGTAACTCAGAGACTCCTACATGTGCAAGATAAGGCCTACCAATTGTTCACAGAAGTTGAAGGCCAAGGAGCATAAATAGATTAGGTTGTTAATACAATTAAACAATGCCTGGAAGGAACTGTGAATGATGGATTCATCCAAGAGTTTGTTGAACATGAGGTAGAAGCACAGAAACAAGTCAAAGTAGCTTGAACCAAGCACGAGGCTTTCGAAGCAAAAATTCCTACATCAGAGTGACTTGGGATGAGTCATAGGTGAATGTTGGGGGCATGTTGGCCCTCGACCAAGTTTTGAGAGATCCTTGGTCCAGTTTGACCATTTTGGACTTCGACAAACTATCAAAGTTGGAGCACAAGATGAAGCAGAGATCATGGGATCTTGGCCCCTTTTTGGTCCTTTTTTGGATTTAGTAATTTGTAACGGGTATGGGATGTCGGCCCATGGATTTACCGATGTTTAAGCCTATTTTGTAAAGTATAAATATATGTCTACATGATAGAAGAAGGAGGGGAGAAGAGGAATCTATGTGATGTTGTTCTAAGTGCAAGTGTGGCTTGTAAATGCTTTGTGCATACTGTGAGAGACTTGCAGAGCTAAGTGCAAATGGTTGTAACAGACTNCGACCAAGTCCAACACCAACGCACCCCATGTACAGACCAAGCACCTACAACATAACACATGTTAGAAAACTCACATAACATGCCAAGCAACGAAGCCACCAACAGATATTATTATGTGCAACAATGGGTTTCGAACCCACGACCAACCACCAAGCCAATGACTAGTAGAATTGTCCGATAAAGGAGAACCCAGCCACAAGGTGGAGAAACCACAAGGGGTCGTGGTTCCTCCAATGCCCAGCACAAGCATGCAAGCCGAGCACCAAGAGCCAAGCCTATAAGCAAGCACAGAGCATCAAGATCAAGGCATCAAGTGATAAAAGATTTTAGTGTGCACTACGCATCCAAGCCCGAAACCAAGATCCAGGACGAAGGAACGAGCCCATGAGGGGCATTCTTTTCCCAATGCATCCTCTGTGCATAACGCGCCATACAACCCCGGACCAAGCCTGAGTATTGAGCCAAAATACCAAGAGAGGAACCAATGAGGGAAGCTCGGGCGGCCATATTCAGGAAGAAAATAAA
>JZKD02S0892595.1:0-14060 GCA_000966675.3 Picea glauca | reverse complement strand
AGGTCATCACCCGACGTGGGATTAGAGGTATAGGTACCCGATCTCCTTTTCCTTGCTTTCTTCATATGAGTTTTGGTATGTTTGGGGTAGTATAGAGAATTAATTGACTTTTAGACGGCTAATTGATCTGCCTACATTATGAACCTTGGTGTAGTTAAAGGGGGGGGTTTCCCGCTAGAAACAATGATAGTGGAGGGAGGAGGTAAAATTGAAGTCACATTGATTGATTTCTTGCACTCGAATCTGAACAAAAAAATTCTTCTTTTTTAAAAACCAATACAATTAATCAAGGAGCAGATTAAACTAGGCTAACTTGGCACATTACTATTTCATAAGGGTCTGAGAAATACCATATTGAGTTGAGAAAAAAAAAACTTTCTAAGGAGATATTAAAAGAAAAACCAGATTCAATTGAGTCAAATTTCAAAACTTGAAGACATCATCGGCATACTATGTACATAAATTATTATCACTCAGGAAATATTATCCAATGCACATACAAAATTACAATGTGCAGAAATTGTTATAACACCAAGGAGAACTTGCGCATACAGAAAAACTTACAATGTGCAGTATTTACATGACCAAATTTGAGATGAAATCCAATTCTATCACTAACTCAATAGATCGTCCAATGTGTATATATATTCATAATAATTTTCCTTTCTTCTATCATATTACAATTATAAAATAAGATTTATGATGAAAAATCTATTAGAATCACCATAGAAATGCATATGCAAAAGAAAACTCAGCGTAATGAAATTTTTGTCTAAAAACCATAAACATACAAGTATAAAATTTAATCTTAATAAAATTATCATATTTAACAGGAATATTGTAACCGACGTTGGCTTGTTGATCTTCTTCGGTTGTTGGAGATCCTTCTCTCTCCCGCATGTTAATCACTGAGACCTCACCGGTACCTCCCAGCAAATGCTAGGGGTACTCTTCTTCCCCATGATCCCCCCAAGCCGCAAAGGGGCCACGCACACAAGCCAAAGAAAAGATAGCTCCCAGATCGCCTCACAAGGTCAAGCTACCACTCTCTATTTGAGTTGGTATCCTAACTACCACAAGAAAAATCAGTCAAGAAAAAATTCGATAGAATAACCTTATGCATACTAGTCATGATCACTTCCTCTTCCCTGCCATTAATTTTATAGAGTTCTTTTAGTGACCACTTTCCAAAATCATGTTAAATTATTTTTATTAGGAAATATTCTCCCCCGTACACTTGTCTCTTGATCCCTTGGCTGGACCAGAAATTCCTTTTATTAATTAATTTAATTTGCCAATTTCCCACACCCACCTAAAAGTTTTCCTAAAAATGCTCCTTGTTGTCCCTTTATTCCCTCAATTTCCTTTAATGACTGACGTCTTTCTTAAATCTTAGTTGAGTTTTATTTAGGAAATTTCTCTATACTAGATTCATTTCTATGTTCCACATTCCTTTTTGCATTTAATTTTCCCTTTTTGTCTAAGTTCTAAATTAGCAAGTTTTGCACATAAACAACAATTAATTCTTAGATAAAGTATTTCCCTTTTAAATTCTTAATTTTTTTTTTTCTTTTCTTCATCCCCCTTTTTATTAATTGATTAATCAATTTTTGGTCCTCTTACCCTAATTAGACCTAGGATTTAGTTTCAACTAGGCTTAATATTTTTTTAAGGGAATTTAATAATTAATATACTTTACTCATACAACATTTATTTTAAGGCTAGCCATGTCAAAATAAAATGTGATTTTCTAGGAACCTAGGTTCATTGACTCACGTGTGTTAAAAATTGTGTCATTCCCTTCAAGATGCACTACGTTCTCCAAGGGTGCCACTCACCTTTATTTTTGTTTCATTTATATGATGTTCCCTTCAAGACACACTATGTGCTCCAAGGGTGTGACTCGCCTTTTAACTTATTTTGGTAGACGTCCCACACTTCGATTCAATACTCTATTGATGCAGGAGCATCGCTCACTCATCAAGCGAGTCAGCACGTGGAGCAGGGAAAGACAGCTGGACAAGCCAACAAACTTCTTTTTGAATTTTACCTTGATATTTGTTGCGCCAAGCATTAATGAATTAATGTAATGAAGCGCACTTCTATTGTATTGTATATAGGAAGGCATTTATTAGTTTTAATGCTGTTAGATAGGAATTTATTATAGATTTGATAGTTGTAGAATTCGAGAGGGAAAACAGAATATAGGCACCCTCCTTTATATCATTTAGAATTATCAAGCATTTAGAAGAGAAGAGCAGAACAGAGAACCTGTGAAGAACACCCATGTACAGATTGAATTAACAGAAAGAAGTCTTTGATTCAACTTTCATGGTTTGTGTTGTTTCTCTGTATGATGTTGCTTATGTGTTCTTGAATGTTCTGTTTCCTTCGTATGCATTTTCTTTGGATATAATGTGAATGTGTTTTCAGAGGTTTATTGAAGTCTGAAAGAGAGGAGAATGAGTTTCAATTATTTTTCTGTCTGAGCCAGGAAATTTCTACATAGAGTGTAGTTGAATTCCTCCGCATAGAGTGCGTTGAGGAGGCTAGACAGTTAACTCTCATTCTCATCTACCCAGAAGTTGAATTGGATCATCTGAGCCGTGTAGGGAAGTGCAGGTCGGAGTTGAAGTCTTAGCCGTTACGTTAAGCACAGGAAGTCAGGGATTTCTGTGGATACGAGTGCACAGGACCTAGAAGAATTCAACACTTAGAGAATTGTTGAGGGTCGAGCGCATAGAGTGTGCGAAAGGTCTCTGAAGGAGTCAGAGTTGACAAAACTCAGGAGGGGTAGTTCCTTGCAAATATTTTGGAATAGACCCAGGAGAAGTTCTGAATGGGAAAATATTTGGAGCGAAAGGATTCTTCAAGAAGAAGAAGCAACGACCAGGAATCGTAGGGAAATTCGCGAAGTCTCGTCGATCATTGGATCATGGATAATTTGCACAAGGATTAGTTCTTTGGCGCAGGAGGTAAGGAACAACACCCATTGGGGTTCAGCGTTCGGAGTTTGGCGGGGTGAGAGTTTTATGCCCTGTAAAATCATGAGTTGTGAATCACCGAGTATATCGGAGCCGTCGATCGTGACAAGGACAGGTGGCATGAGATCCCGAGAGGTCAGGATTCGGCGTTTGGAGTTTTCGACATCGAAGATCACTTGCGCCATGGGTTCAGGATCCGCGAAATCCTGACGTCGATGTTGCAGTGTGGGACCACGAGATTTAGTGGAATCCAGATGGCATTGTATCGGAAGATCGACACCTTGGAGCTCGGGGTTTGGAAAGTCAGATTGTTGACATTGCAAGCAGTGATTTTTCGATAGGGAAATCCCCGATGGGAGTTGAAAGAATTGACCCGTTGACCCATTGGGGTTCGAAGTTTGGAATTTCATAAGAATCGTGCACGCGTGTTTCGCGATATTGCGAAACCCGATTTCCCGATTTGGAAGGGAGGTCAGAGAGGAGTGTTGTGGGTAGTGAGAACTCCCGAGAGGAGTTGGAAGAGTCTTTGAATCTTCGGGCCGTGTGAAAGAAGGTCCTGGTGGAAGCAGCTGCTGCCGAGAGCGGTTGCGTCAGTGTGGTATCAGAGCCCAGAAATATTTTTTGTATACCTCAGGCGAGAGAAGGGAAGGAGAAAGGGGAAGCACTCTGATACACATGACTTGTGTCAGTGTGGTATCAGAGTGGGAACGTCTTTTATTTCTGAAGCAGAGACAGGAATTTCATAATGCCGCCCAGAAGAGAAAGGCAATCGCCTGATCGTGAGGACAGGGATGCCTGAAGAAGGGGTAGGCCGACAGGGAATCTAGAGATGGAACGACAGATACGAGATCTCAGAGTGAGACTCGAAGAGATGGAGACCACCCAAAGGCACAGAATTGGTGCTGGAGAGTTCAGTGATTCCGAAGTGGAAGAGGAAGCTAGACATGATGTAGAAGAGGTCACAACAGAGGATGCCTCAACAGAGAGGTTGATCAGAGCTATCTCCAGGATGAGCTCAAATACCAAGATGGACATTCCCATCTATGAGGGGAGTCTAAATGCAGAGGAGTTGCTGGATTGGATCCGAGCACTCGATACCTACTTCGATTACGAGGATATCGAAGAGGACAAGAAGGTAAGGCATGCTGTTACAAAATTGAAAGAACATGTAGCCTTATGGTGGGATGAGTTGCAGGCTGATAGGCGTTGCAAAGGAAAACAAAAGATCAATAGCTGGAACAGGATGATCGCTAAGATGAAAGTGAAATTCATCCCGAGAGATTACCATATCACTCTATTCAGGCGAATGCAGAACCTGAGACAGAAGTTGATGATGGTGAAGGAGTACACCGAGGAATTTTACAGGCTCAACATTTGAGCTGGTCATCGGGAGAGTGATGACGAGAAGGTGGTGAGATACCTGAATGGATTAAGGTATGACATTCAAGATGAATTGAGCATGCTGACCATCCGAATAGTTGAGGATGCGTACCAGATGGCTCTAAAAGCCGAAGACAAGCTGAGCCGTAAGCAGGGATAGTGAGGGTGAGGCAGGATCCATCCCAGAGGCAATGCAGTTGCCCAAGAAAAAACACAGAATCCCAAGGAGGATTGGAAGAGACCTCAGGGTAAGGCTGAGAGAGGAGGAACCTCACAGCAGAGGAAACCATATGTTGAGCCAAGGAGGCAGCAAGATGATCAACAAGGAGGATATGCTGACGTGAACACTTTTCCTCGTACCCGAGGTAGAGGAAGAGGGCGAGGAGGAATCATCACATGTTTTACATGTGGAAAATACGGACACAAAGCCGTGGATTGTCCAGATAGAAAAATGGACAGAGGAGAAGCCCACATCACAGAGGCGCAAAGGCGTGATGTTGAGGATGAAGACACCGGAAGTGGGAAGTCACTGACGGTACACAAAGTTCTCTTGAAGCCTAAGAAAGAGGTGGAGGACAGAGCGCAGAGAACCAGACTGTTCCGAACGACTTGCAAAACCAAGGGCTGGAAATGCAAGGTCATAGTGGACAACAGAAGCACTGATAATCTCATTTCGACCGAGATGGTGGAAAAGCTAGCGCTGGAGACGACAGATCACCTGAGTCCATATAAAGTGTCATGGCTGCAGAAAGGACACCAGGTATGTGTTACGAAACAATGCTTGGTTGAATTTAAAATGGGTGAATATAAGGATAAGATCCTGTGTGATGTTATTCCCATGGATGTCTGTCATGTATTATTGGGGATACCATGGCAGTATGACCGAAATGTTGTTCATGATGGGAGAATGAACACATACACCTTGGAGAAGGATGGAAGGTCACATACATTGCTTCCAATCAAGGATAAAGAAGTGAAGCCGGAAGTAACTAGTACCATACTTCTCATGAGTGGGAAGGAACTTCTCACAGAGATGGAGAAGAACGAAGATCCACAATTCTTTGTTGTCAGGAAGCCGAGAATTGTCCGGACAAGCACAAGAGTGGATGACTTGCCAGAGGAGATTCAGGAATTGCTGGGAGAGTTCATTGATATCATCGTGGATGAACTACCTCGTTCGTTGCCACCGATGAGGAGTGTGAGTCACCATATTGACTTCATACCCGGAGCAAGTTTACTGAATAAAGCAACATACAGGTTGACACCTCAGGAGAACGAGGAGGTCAAAAGGTAGGTACAAGATCTGCTGGACAAAGGACTGGTCAGGGAGAGTCTCAGTCCGTGTGTTGTTCCGACAGTACTGAGTCCAAAGAAGGATGGAGGCTGGAGGATGTGTACAGACTCCAGGGTGATAAATAAAATCACCATCAGGTACAAATTTCCACTGCTGAGAATGGATGATCTGATGGATTGCCTGAGTGGGGCAAATTATTTTTTGAAGATTGATCTCAAGAGCGGATATCATCAGATCCAGATGAGAGAAGGAGATGAATGGAAGACAACATTCAAAACAAACGAGGGTTTGTGTGAATGGCTGGTCATGATGTTTGGCTTGACAAACGCGCTGAGCACTTTCATGAGACTGATGAATGAAGTCCTGAGGGAATTCATTGGAAAATTTGTAGTCGTGTATCTAGACGACATATTAATTTTCAGCAAGACCAAGGATGAACACTTGAGACATTTAGCCATTGTGATGAGGAAGCTACAGCAAGAGAAGCTGTTGATAAATCTGAAGAAATGCTCATTCATGCAGACATAGCTCATTTATTTGGGTTTTGTCATCTCAGCGAATGAATTGAAGATGGATCCTGAGAAGGTGGAAGTAATCAGGAATTGGCCATCGCTGAGGAATGTTTTTGAGGTAAGGAGTTTTCATGGTCTGGCTAGTTTCTACAGGAAATTCATTTAGAATTTCAGTGGAACTAATGCATCAATGATGGACACGGTGAAGAAGCAGCATAAACTTTTTCATTGGATATCCAAGGCTGAAAGGAGCTTCAATCTGTTGAAGTGGAAGATAACAGAGCAACCGGTGTTAGTGTTGCCAGATTTTAAGAAAACCTTCCAAGTGAAGTGTGATGCAAGTGGGTATGTTGTTGGAGGGGTCTTGAGTCAGGATGACAGACCTATTGCATATTACAGTGAGAAGCTGGATGATGCAAAGCTGAAATACTCCACATATGACAAGGAGTTTTATGCCATCATACAGGCATTGAAAAAGTGGAGGCATTACTTGATACCCAAGGAATTCGTTTTGTACAACGATAATCACGCATTGCAGTTCGTGAGTCAATAGGAGAAGTTGAACCAGAAGCATGCGAAATGGGTAGAGTACATGCAGAATTTTACATTCGTGATCAAACATATTTCAGGAACTACTAACAAAGTGGCTGATGCTTTAAGCAGGAAATGTTTGTTGTTGCAGGAGTTCACAGTCAAAACCTTGGGTTTTGAAAATTTAAAAGATATGTATGCAGGAGATGCAGATTTCGGGGAAGCATACGAGGCAGCTGAGAATCCAGTTCTCAGGGATCGAAGTCCATGGCTGGAATATATTATCTAGGAAGGATTGTTGTTTAAAGGAAATCAACTGTGGATTCCAGATTGCTCCATGAGAGAGAATTTAGTGAGAGAAAAACACAGTGGAGGATTAGCAGGTCATTTTGGACATGACAAAACATTCGCCAAGTTGAGAGAATAGTATTATTGGCCAAGCATGCGTGCAGATGTAAAGAGGTTTGTTGAAAAGTGTCGGATATGTCAACATGTGAAGGGCCAAAAATAGAACACAGGGTTCTATCAGCCATTGCCTATACCCGAGAGACCATGGGAGGAAATTAGCATGGATTTTGTGCTAGGACTGCCAAGGACACAGAGAGGAGTTGATTCCATATTTGTAGTGGTGGACAGGTTTTCAAAGATGTCACATTTCATACCGTGTCAGAATACCAGCGATGTGACACACATCGCCAATTTGTTTTCCAAAGAGATTGTGCGATTGCATGGATTGCCGAGAAGCATAGTCTCGGACCGGGATACAAAATTCATAGGTCATTTTTGGAGGATGCTATGGAAGAAGCTGGGAACTAATTTAGCATTTAGTTCGGCTTATCATCCGCATACGGATGGCTAAACATAGGTGGTCAATAGAAGTCTGGGGGATCTATTAAGAAGCCTGGTGACGGAGCATCACAGCAGTTGGGAATAGGTTTTACCACAGGCAGAGTTCGCGTACAACGATTCGGTGAATCAAAGTACAGGAAAGAGTCCATTCCAGATTTTGTATGGAACACAGCCGAGGGGAGTTTCTGAGCTCAGGGAGTCAGGACAGGCTGAAACTAGCAGCGCTCGTGATGAAGAATTCACTGAAGCGATGGAGGAACTTCACACGAAGGTGAAGTAGCGACTGCAGAATGAAAATCAAGAGTATAAGCGCAGAGCCGATCAGTGGAAAAGGCAACTTAAGTTTGAAGTCGGAGACATGGTTTTAGCGCACTTGAGGAAAGAAAGGTTCCCAAGGGGAACGTATAACAAGCTCAATATGAAGAAAATCAGGCCATGCAGAGTCCTGAGGAGATTCGAGGAGAACACATATGAGCTTGAGTTGCTAGAGGGCATCGGGATATCTTCGATTTTCAACATTTCGAATTTATACCCATATAGGGCTGGAGAAGCAGAAGCTAGAGCTGAGGAACCAGTGGTCCAGTGGCAGAAACAATTGCCAGTTGCACAGAAGCCTCAGATGGAGTGTATACTGGATAAAATAATAGGAAAGAAGACCAGGCAGAAGCAGTATTTTGAATACCTGGTGAAATGGAAAAAACACCCAGTGGAAGATGCTAGCTGGGAAAATGAGGCGACGATACAAAAGCATGGACACACCGTGCAGGAGCTCATGGACAGGAGCCCATGAAATCTTTCGAGCCGAGGAGTATGATGCAGGAGCATTGCTCACTCATCAAGCGAGCCAGTGCATGGAGCAGGTAAAGAAAACTGGACAATCCAACAAACTTCTTTTTGAATTTTACCTTGATATTTGTTGCGCCAAGCATTAATGAGTTAATGTAACGAAGCGCACTTGTATTGTATTGTAGATAGGAAGGCATTTATTAGTTTTAATGCTGTTAGATAGGAATTTATTATAGATTTGATAGTTGTAGAATTCAAGAGGGAAAACAGAATATAGGCACCCTCCTTTGTATCATTCAGAATTATCAAGCATTCAGAAGAGAAGAGCAAAAAAGTGAACCTGTGAAGAAAACCCATGTACAGATTGAATTAACAGAAAGAAGTCTTTGATTCAACTTTCATGGTTTGTGTTGTTTCTCTGTATGATGTTGCTTATGTGTTCCTGAATGTTCTGTTTCCTTTGTATGCATTTTCTTTGGATATGTTGTGCATGTGTTTTCAGAGGTTTATTGAAGTCTCAAAGAGAGGAGAATGAGTTTCAATTATTTCTCTGTCTGAGCCATGAGATTCCTGCATAGAGTGCAGTTGAATTCCTCCGCATAGAGTGCATTGAGGAGGCTAGATAGTTAACTCTCATTCTCATCTGCCCAGAAGTTGAATTGGATCATCTGAGCCATCCAGGGAAGTGCAGGTCAGAGTTGAAGTCTTAGCCGTTAGGTTAAGCATAGGAAGTTAGGGATTTTTGTGGATACGAGTGCACAGGACCTGGAAGAATTCGACACTTAGAGAATTGTTGAGGGTCGAGCGCATAGAGTGTGCGAAAGGTCTCTGAAGGAGTCAGAGTTGACAAAACTCAGGAGGGGTAGTTCCTTGCAAATATTTTGGAATAGACCCAAGAGAAGTTCTGAACGGGAAAAGCTTTGGAGCGAAAGGATTCTTCAAGAAGAAGAAGCAACGACCAGGAATTGCAGGGAAATTCACGAAGTCCCGCCGATCGTTGGATCGTGGATAAGTTGCACGAGGATTAGTTCTTTCACGCAGGAGGTAAGGACCAACGCCCATCGGGGTTCGACATTCGAACTTTGGCGGGGTGAGAGTTTTATGCCCTGTGAAATCGCGAGTCGCGAATCACTGAGTTTATCGGATCCGTCGATCGTGACAAGGACAGGTGGCACGAGATCCTGGGAGGTCGGGATTCAGCATTTGGAGTTTTCGACATCGAAGAGAACTTTTGTCGTGGGTTCACGATCCACGAAATCCCGACGTCGATGTGGCAGTGTGGGACCATGAGATTTAGTGGAATCCAGGTGGCATTGTATCGGAAGATCGACACCTCGGAGCTCGGGGTTTGGAAAGTCAGATTGTTGACATTGCAAGCAACGATTTCCCAATAGGGAAATCCCCGATGGGAGTTGAAAGCGTTGACCCATTGACCCATCGGGGTTTAGAGTTTGGAATTGCATAAGAATCATGCATGCATGTTTCACGATATCGCGAAACTCGATTTCCCGATTTGGAAGGGAGGTCAGAGAGGAATGCTGTGGGTAGTGAGAACTCCTGAGAGGAGTTGGAAGATTCTTTGACTCTTCGGGCCGTGTGAAAGAAGGTCCTGGTGGAAGCGGTTGCTGCCAAGAGAGGTTGCGTCATCTATTGGGAGAATTCATGGGAGACTAAGGGCCTCTAAGGAATAATGGACCCTTCCTTATCACGCACCCTTTTAGAATCTTCGTGAGTGACTATCTCATTTTTCCCTCTTGACATCGTGTATATATCGAACTAGGTAGTTTTTAACCTACTATTCAAGCCACAACAGGAGTGCTAGTAGGTTGTGGCAGGGCTACCACACCTCTCCCTCAATATCATCGATTGTCGTGCATGGCCCCTTTACTCCTAATGTGATTATGATTAGCAAGAAATCATCAACCTGTACCCATCAATGAAACATTTCAATTATCCATAAAAAACATCATAATATACCCGATCATAGGTCACATAAGCATAAACAAAAATACCCAAACCATATATAGTCCACTCCCTAACTCGATCCAGAGTTGAAGGAGGTCCATCGATTCCATCAACATCCTCAATATATCAAGAGTCCTACACACTCAGGAGAAACCATTCAATAGCACCTGTCTATACATAAATAACATAGCATAACATCATAATCCATAATCTCATCATATGAATCCATAAGCGAAGCAAACAATCACATAATGAACCAGATCACTTACACACAAGTTTCCTAAAAGAATAAGTCACATTAGGTGCGCCCAATAGTAGGATGTTACACACATTATGTGAATAGGTATATTGGACAATGATCCCATTAATTAGGGTTCAAATATATTCATAATCCTATATTTACATAATCTTATAGTTCTACCCCTATAATGTTATAACCCTATATCCATAACCCCTTTAAATCCTAGTGACTAATCCATGTAGCTCATAACTTCTAAAATGGTTATAAACACCTTATCCTTGAATCCTACCACCCCTAACCCTTATCTCCTATTATCCCTAAGCACCAACCATAATATATCTATACACCATAACCATATTACACATAACTAGTATAACCCTATAAACCCTATAACCTTTAAGAATTATAACTCCAAACCTACCACTTATAACCCCTAACCATTATAACACTTAATCCCTATATTAATCATTACCCCTAACATTACAAACCCCTAATATAGCTCTATTAACCTTGTATGATGATGATGATGATATGATGATAACTACGGAAACGATGATATGGTGATGATCATGACAATGGAAATGACGATGATGATGAAAATGATAATGAATATGATGATGATGACAATCATGATGACAAAGATGATCACTTCCATGGAAATGAYGATGAAKATGATGACAATGATGATGACGATGAMGATGACAACTGTGACAATGATGTTGAGGAAAAYGATGATGAGGACGATGATGAGGATAATGATCACGATGATGACAATGATGATGATAATTATCATGATGAAAATGAGATGAAAATAATGATGATGAGTACTACGATGACAATGACAATATTGATGATGATGATGAGGAGGAGGAGGAGTAGGACATTGACAATGTTGATTACAATGAATGCGACAACGACAATGTTAATTATGATGAAAACAATGACTATGATGACGATGATGGTGGTGGTGATGATGATGATGATGATGATGATGACAATGTTGATGATGGCAATGACAATGAAGATCACGATGATGATGAGGAGTAGGAAAACAACATTTTTTATTACTAATGGTGACAACGATGATGAGGATGATGATGAGAAAAATTATCAAAATGATGACGATGATGATGATATGAATTTGATCATGAAAATTGCAATAAGGATGATGATGAAAATGATGATCAAGACGACGATGACGATGACGATAATGATGATGATGATGATGACTGTGAAAATGTCTATGATGACGATAATGATGATAAGGACGATGATGATTAACCCATGTAAATAAATATTTTAGAGAGAATAAATCATATAAAATATATAATCACATACCTCCTACATTTTGACGCAACCTGCCCTCAGCATCAGTTTTCCTCCACCAGGACCTTCGATTTAACACGGCCCGAAGAGCAGTAACACTCTTCCAATCCCATATCGGGACTTCTCGTCACCCACAGGACTCTCAGAATGATCCCCCGACAATTGGTTCGGGAAACGGGGTTCGCGGTATCGCGAACCCTATGCACTCTCCTCGCACATCTCCAACCTCTGAATCCCGAGTGTCGATGGTCAACGGTCAACCTTGGGGTATCGCCACTCACTATATCAATGCCTGAATTATTAAACTCCGAGCGTCGAGGTGCCAATTCCTCGCTACAACACCATCTGTCCTCCACTTGCTCCCTAGGGTCCCACTTGACCACATCACCTTGGGACTTCGTGGATTGCGGATCCAAGATACAAGCACTCTGGTGTCGAAAACCTCGAATACCGATTCCGTGATTTTCCGGATTCGTGCCACCTGTCCGCGTCACAATCGACGGCTCCGATTAAATCGGGGGATCGCAAATCGCGATATCGATGTGCATGCAACTCTTGCACTCAACAACCCCGATATGCCGATATGAAATGGTAAACAGACTCCTCCGGCGCTTGTGAGTTAGCCCCCTCGCAACTCCTCCATGATCTGACGGTCTGCGGGGTTTCGAAGATCTGCTCGACAGCTTCAAGTCGTCAATTCTCTTCCTCTTGAAGAGTTCCCCGCTTTACCACCTTCGCAATGTATGAACTTCACTGGGGTCTGTTCCCTCCATGAAGCAAAGGTGCTATCCCTCTTGAGATTCTGCCACTCTGACTCCTTCAGAGCTCCCTCGAACACGCTCCCTGAGCTCGACCTTGACCTTCGCCAACCCTCAACGATGCTGAAGATTTCCAGGTTCTATGCACTCGCAGTCACAACAACCCAACCTTTCCCTTCTCAGACTTGCTACTGGAAGTTCAGTTCGACCTGCACTCACCTGCATGGCTCGAATAATCCAAAGAAACTCTAGGTTGAATGAGAATGAGAGTTTAACTGTAGAGCCTCCTCAACGCACTCTAAGCGGAGGAATTCGACTGCACTCTATGCAGGAATCTCCTGGCTCAAACGGAGAAACAATTGAAACCCATTCATTCATTCTCTCAGGTTTCGAACCTGATATGAAATCACATAAGCAGCATATAGAAGATAAGCATAAAGAGAAGCAAGTATGCAACAACATAACATCAACAACACACACAATTCAAACACAGCCATGGAATTGAATCAAAAGATTTCTTCTATTAATTCAATCTGTACATGGGGTTTCTTCACAAACTCTAGGCTCTGTTCTCTCTTGCTCTCTATGCTAATGCTGAATAATCCTGCTCAATTACACAAAGAGGGTGCCTATATTTGTTTCCCTCCTGAAAATGAAACTGTCTAATCTACAGCTAACCCTATCTACCAGCATTTAAAACTGTTAAATGCCTTCTTATCTACATTACATTACAAGTGCACTTCATATGAATGCATTCATTAAAATGGCGGCGCAACAATCTTTTCAAAGAAATTAAAAAAGGTACACGCTGGTGCTGTCCAGCTATTCTTCTCTCTCCTCCACGCTGGCTCGCATCATGGTGTCGTAGATGCTCCTGCATCACATTTCAACATTTATGCAGTATCAATCATCATCTTATTCATCATCCAACTCTACATATGTATCATCTAGTTCAAAATTTACATTGAAAGGATTGGCCATATCAACATCGTCACCAATGTAATTTTCGATAATATTGTTTTCAGTATCATCACTGAGATCAACATTGTCATCTACATAGGTCTCAACTTCTTTTACTTCTTCATCTGACAGTACACCTACGTCATGCTCCTCTGCATATTATTCTTCTTCTTCAATATCATATTCTTCTGGTACATTATACTTTATAGGCCTTCCTCTTGGATCATAGATGACAACATAGGACTAATCTGCTTTACATGGATCCTATGAATAAAATACCTACTCACATTGTCATGGAAGAGCATAACTTTTTGTACCCAGATCAAATGTCCTTGTATGAACCATTCTAAATCCATTTCCATGCTCAATAACAATTCTTTTGAGATCACATCCATGCATTTGTAACCTGTGCCATTTGACCTCGAACATAACTAACTTGAAGGAATTAAAGTCACACTTGATTATATCATTCAA
>JZKD02S0892562.1:0-14060 GCA_000966675.3 Picea glauca | reverse complement strand
ATATATATATATATATATATATATATATATATATATATATATATATTAATATTATTAGTGAATATCATAGAGATGGTCAAGATACCAACCTCTTCCATGAAACTCTCATGTTTAGTGGCCTCCATTAACCACATTTTTTTTTTTTGCAGTTCAAGCATCTGTGAGGGTCACATGAATGCCTAGTCTATCTGTGTTCCCTCTCCTAGATGCAATCTACTATAGGGGTTAAAGGTGTTGAACAATTGGTTGGAAATCTAGTTGTCATTGATGTCAACACTTGGATATTGATTTCAACCCTTGGATATTGATTTCAACCCTTGGATAAATCTAAAATCCCTAGAGATATGGTTGAGATTCATGGTGAGTTAGTTGTCATTTATGGAGAGGTTGATGTCAGCAGATGTGATCGGTGCATTTATTGAAGTATACATGAAGCCCTATAGGTATGGTTATGGGACCCCAATTTGGTTGAGTAATATGTTCACAAAGGATGTTGTAAATTCAGGTATCTCACTCATGGATGGATAGTCCTCGTCGTGTCATTTTTGATGATAGGTGGTATGCCATGTGGTTCCTCACGGTTGAGGATTTATGAGGTCATGAAGTTGGAAGCCGTAAAGATGGGTTAATAAGTACATAAACTGTTACAATATGGGTTAAGAAGCCCCTCTTTGGTTGCAAGTCATTAATGAAAGGTTAAAGTGGTTGTAACAAGAAATTTCAAGAATCCATAAAGTTAAGGAAAGAGGTTACTTAGAAAAAGTATATATACACCTCAAGAAGTCACTCATAACTACATTCAAATAAACATTCTATTGAATATATTATATGTGAGTAAGTGATTCTTATCTGAGGTAACCAAGGAGAAATAAGGTGAATTTCAGAGGTAAGATGAAGTAAAGAAGGGAGAAATTCCAAGGGAGGATGAAGTCTTGTGATGATGTGTTCTAAGGTATGTTATTTAAAGGTCATATAACCATTTTCACTATAATTTTTTTTATAAAATTATTCAGATAGAAAATTGGAAGTAGTTGAGAATACATGTCAAGGTACATGTTATCACATATAGTTGTCAAGGGAAATAGGTCATCCAAGTCTATGCTCTGCACAGGAAACATCCAAGCACAACATTCAAAAGAATTCCATTTCGGGTTGAAATACAAGAAAGCAGATAGTTTCATGTTTCAATAGTGGAGATCCCGTATACAATTCAGATTAGTGTATCTCAGACAGTCAGAGTTTTAAAGCCACACAAGGATCAATGACTAGCCAAGCATCCCAAATTCTTGATGTAAATCTAATTCATTGAAGGCTGAGGCCACGTGTCACCAGATCTCTCACTTCAAGAATTCAACACTTCATAGGATTGCGTGAGCAAGTAGAAGAAAAAGGACCGAAGACTGAACTCCCGAAGTGAATCTTGGCTATTCAAATCAAGAGGACATGTGTAGGCATATCTCACACTTCAAAGGATTGCGCAAACAATCAGAAGGAAAAATCCTGAAGTGAATCTCGACAATCCAAAACAAGAGACCACGCGTCACCAGATCTCTCACTTTGGGAATTCGACACTTCAAAGAATTGCATGAGCAAGCAGGAGAATCTATCGAAGACCAAAATCTCAAAGAAAATCTCAAACATCTAAAAAAAGAGGACATGCAGTGCCATATCTCACACTTTAGGAATTCGACACTTCGAAGGATTGTAAGAGGTATGCATTGAAAAGGCCTGAACTCCCGAAGTAATTGTGAGCCATTGATATTTGCAACATGAAGCAGGGTCCATCCAAGGGCAGCGTGTGGTATAAAAATAGGGGCTTTCCCAGATCAAAAATCGTGACTATATTGACAACCATTCTTCATTGTGGGGATGGAACATGCTCAAACAATAAAATTCTTAAGCGGTCCCACAATTGAAACCATGGTATAGCGAAAGAGCTACATGGAGGAAGGTGGTGAATTGCGGGATCAAAAGAAGTGTGCATCCAAACCACTTATAATGGCCCCACAATCACATGCTTATATAAAGAAAAATTCTAGACCAACATGTGGTCTCCCCCTAGGCGTTAAGCCATGCTCTGATCTCGAGGAGGATTCAGTTAATGAAAAAAGATTGGTAGTTGAAGCCTCAACTCATTGCATAAGTAGAAGGCATGAAACATATGCTCGAGGAGACAAAATTGTTAGCCCAAGGTACCATGAGGGACGGTTTTGTCTTGTAGGCCCATATTGATCTGAGCTTGCACCTAACAGTCGAAAACACACATAGTTTGACAGAAAGATGCATAAACGAAATCTTTAAATGAGGTGGCCATATTATACTCATGGAAGTTGTGGACTGATCTGGTATATATACATCAGTTTAGATTTTGTAAAGAGGATGTTTTTAAAAGTTTGGATAGATGAGAGAGTTTTATGAGAAGGGCTTTGTATTTTTAGTTTGTAATCCTAAGGGCTTGGATTGTAAATATTATGTTATTAAAGATTACTTTGAATTGTTTTTATTAGACAATCTTCTTAGTTTACATGTTGTTATTTTTCTTTGTTTTTGGATGTAATCTATCTGATTTATGGATTCTTGAGGTGATGAAGGATCTGTTGTCATCATGCCCATCTTTCATGGTTCATCATATTTATTTATTTTTTCTTCTTTTTTAGATGTAATCTCTCTGATTTATGGATTCCTAAGGTGATGGAGGATTTGTTGTCATCATTCCCATATTTCATGGTTCATCATGCATAAATTATTTGTCTTCTTTCTCCTCATCACCACATAAATCCTTTGCTCATAGGCATTTTAAATTCCTTCATTATTCATGATACTTATGACTCCATAACTCAATGCTCACAAACTGGTCTGCAGTTACTTTTGTTATCTTTTCCTCTCTCTGCAGTCTCACTAGTCCACCTACTCAAACCATTTTAATCCATTTACCTTATTTGATGGGTATTGGGATTATCCTCTTGCAGTCGGAGGGTGACTCTCAGTGCTAACATTAATGGCGCCGTTTTCTGGGACAAAAGTGAAGATATATTCCCTGGGAGAATGACAACAAAAATATCTAGTTTTAGATGTTGAACTGAAGATGGACACATTATTCTGACAGCTCATATTTCACCATGGAAACTCCATTGTTCATAAATATATTGGCAACTCCACTGGTTTGAAATGGACAAGATTTTAGCTCAAAGGTATGCTTTCTACTATTTTTCAAAGATAGTTGGTTTCCCTAATCCAGTGCCTAGTAGAGATGAATGGGAAAGTAGCCTTCCTAAATTTCAAGGAGAAGAGTGGGAGGAACCAGCTCAACACTTGCTGGATTTTCATGATTTTATTCATCGACTTCTTATCATATACAAAGATGTCAAGATAAATACTTTTAGGTATTGATTAGAGGGGATTGCTTGTGATTGGTGTATATCTCTCCCAGTTGCAAGTATCATCTCTTTGACAGACTTTCATGTAGCTTTCAATTCCTTTTGTAAAGAATATTTTCCAATTGAACTTCTTTTTGAGGGATGTTGTAATGAGTTTTATTTTCTCCATAAATATTCTTCTAGTCATGAAAGCCTGATTTGTGATGAAGCATTTATTGTAGAAGAAAACATTTACCATAAATATCATGGGGTGTTGAATGATATTCATTATGATAGAAATAACATAGAAATGTCTAGCATCATAACAGGTGTATCTATTGTTTTAAATATTCATGAAGATCAACATCTCTCTTTTGAATATTCTTATGATGAAGAGCAAGTGTATTCTACAATAGATATTTCTCCTGACTACAAAGCTGAGATAGATGATAAGATAGTTAAAAGAACTAGGGAATATTTCTCTCTATTTTTTCCTAGCTTTTCAGAATTGAAGGCAGATGTTGTTTGCTTCTCTTATGGAGAAAATGTAGAGGATATTCATGTCCTTTAAGTAGATTTTTTTGGCATCCCTGCTTATGATGAAGATTTTATTTCAAATGCTGACCAAAAACAACCATTTTTTTATGAATATCCCAGTGAAGATGATGAAGAGAAGAGATTTTTCGTGGCTCCTTTGGAACCTTGTATCATGGTTCCTGTGTATGATAATTATGAACTTGATCTTTGGGAGGGCCATGAAGGAGAAAATGAAGGGATAAATGTGCAACTCGACTCATATCCAACACTGGTAAATGAGAAAATATCACCTGGGATTAGCCAACCTGCATCAATCCTTTACCCACATGTACATAATGAGAACATCAAACAACATGTAAACAATGATGCAATGAAGGAGATAATTTATTACTAGTTTAGCACACCTTATTATAGATTTTATGACCCTGTAGGGTTATATATGGAGTTGAGTTTTCCAAAAGCATTGGAGCCTGCAAAATTATTCATCTTATCATCATTTGGGGGTATGGTCAGTGTTTCAAAACATGTTTTCATTATAGTGTAATACTTCCCTTACCTTTTGTGGATCATTTGTAGTGAAAGGGAGAATTATGTTACCAAGCAGTTTGGGTGGCTATGGTGGAAGTTTGCTTTCACCTAGCACATTGTAAAAGATCAGTTAGTCTAGGATTGTACATAAATAAGCTCCTTCTGGAGCACATGTGCTTGTTTTATTTTAGTATAGTAGTGTACATATCAGCCTGTTGTCCTCAGAAAAATGTATTTGAGTTTGAATCCACAACCCATCATCTAAGGCACCGGAACTGCACGTTCTTGGCAGCTTGCAGGGAGCATGCCATCTCCTGTGGAGACAAATGTTATGACATATAGTTTTCAAGGGCAGAAGGTCATCCAAGTCCATGGTCTACAAAGGAAGCCTAGAAGTGCAGCATTCCAAAGAAATTCATTTAAGGCTGAAATATAGGCAAGCAGATAGGTTCATGTTTCAACAACAGAGATCCCGTATACAATTCAGTTTAGCGACTCTTGGATAATCGGGGTTTAAAAGTCATGCAAGGATTAACGACTAAACATGCTTCCCAAAGTGCCGAAGTAAATCTGAGTCATTGAAGGATGAGGCCATGCATCACCATATCTCTCACTTTGGGAATTTGACACTTTGGAGGATTTCACGAGAAAACAAAAGAAAAAGGCCCGAAGCCCAAACTCCCTAAGTGAATCTCAACTATCCAAATCAAGTGGAAATGTGGAGGAAGATCTCTCACTTTGGAGGATTGTGTGAGTAAACATAAGGAAAACTCCCAAAGCCTGAACTTCCAATGTGAATCTCAGTTGTCCAAAACAAGAGGACACACATCACTAGATCTCTTACTTTGGGAATTCGACACTTTGGAGAATTATGCTAGTAAGAAGGAGAATCTATAGAATCTCGAACTCTTGAAGTGAATCTTGGCCATCCAAAACAAGAGGACACGCAGTGCCAGATCTCACACGTCGGGAATTCATCACTTCAGAGGATTGTGAGAGCTATGCATTGAAAAGGCCTGAAGCTCGAACTATCGAAGTAATTCTGAGTTGATGATCTTGGCAAGTGGAAGTAGGGTCCATCCGAGGGTGGTGCATGGAAAAAAAAGAAAGGCTTTCCTAGACCATAGATCGTGATGAGATCGACGACCATGCTTCATTGGAGGGATGAAACATGCTCAAATGATAAAATTCTTGAGCGGTCTCGCAATTGAAACCGTGGTATAGAGAAAGATCTATGTGGTGGAAGGTGGTCAATTGTGGGCTCAAAAGAGGTGTGCATCCAAAACTCTTATGATGGCCCAGAAATCACATGGTTATATAAAAAAAAAATTGAGAGAAGCATGTGGTCTCCCCTAGGTGTTAAGCCATGCTCCAATCCCGAGGAGGATTCAGGTAATGATAAAGGATTGGTAGCTAAAGCCTCAACTTATTCCATAAGTGGAAGGCATGGAATCTCTAGCCGAGGAGACAAAACTATCATCCTGAGGTACCATGAGGGATGGTTTCTTATTTCAGGCCCATATTGATTTGAGCTTACGTCTGATAGGAGGAAGCACGCACAGTCTAACAGAAAGATGCGCAAATGAAAGCTTTAAATGAGGTGGCTAGATTACACTCCTAGAAGTCTTGGACTGATCTGATATAAATAGATCAGTTTAGATTTTGTAAAGAGGAGTTTTTTCAAAGGCTAAAGAGATGAGAAAGTTTTATGAGGAAGGCTCTATATTTTTAGTTTGTAAGCGTCAGGGCTTGGATTGTAAATATTATGTTATTGAAGATTGCTTTGAATTGTTTTTATTAGACCATCTTCTTAGTTTACACGTTGTTCTATTTATTCTTGTCTCGATGTAATCTCTCTAATTTATGGATTCTTGAGGTGATGGAGGATCTATTGTCATCATGCCCATCTTTCATGGTTCATTAGATATTTTCTATTTTTCTTCTTGTCTGGATGTAATCTTTCTGATTTATTAATTCCTGAGGCGATGGAGGATATGTTGTCATCATGCCCATCTTTCATGGTTCATCACTCAGACATGTTTTGTCTTCTTTCTCGTCATAACCACATAAATCCTTTGTCTGATAGGAATTTTAAATTCCTTAGTTATTCATGATACTTATGAATCCAAAGCCCAATGGTCCTGAATTGATATGTAGTTACTTTTGTTATCTTTTCCTCTCCGTGTATTCTTACTGATCCACCTACTCAAACCATTTTAATCCATTTACCTTTTTTTATGGGTACTGGGCTTATAATATTGTATTCGGAGGGTGACTCTCAGTGCTACAATACTTTTGGTAAAACTGTTATCTTCTGGATCGTTGTATTTTTTGAGATACAATTTGTGGAAAATAGGATTTTTGGCTAGTCCTGAAACTAGTCTCAAAAAGGTGTTCTTGGTAAAAAAATCATAACTTATTGATAGAGGATCCAAATTTAGTGAGACCATATGCATTGGATATGTTATATTTCTTAGTATGTTTTTTATGATTTTCAAATCTAATATCAAATATTTTTTGTGTGGCATTCTCTACAGGTTCACTCTCTAGAACAAGTCAGAATTCAACAAGGTGAACCCTTTTTTCTATAACTTCATTTCTTAGATATTCCAAGAAGTGAAACTTGGAGGAATTGTAGAGAATATATTGAATAATATTGGGTACACATTTTTGACTTTTATTCATTACAAGTACAGACTTACTCTTGTTGAAAGTTAGGGTTTGTGACTAATCCAAAAACTAGTCACTTGAGACTAAGGTAAAGTTTGATGAAGATGTTATTCTCTTGTTGTTGAAGTTGAGGAAGGTATGCAAGTCTATGATCTCATACACAAGGTTTGTTACAAAGTTACATGTATGTTTATATGCATGTTTTGAGGGTTACATGTTGATGATGTTATGGTTCATGTTTGAGGCAAGTCTTTGGTATATTGTTGAAGCCTTGTCACGTGGTGTATGGTTGTCATTAATATTGATATATTGATAAGGAATATGCTTAGTATATGAAAACACATGTATGAGATACATCTTTTGGTGATTTTGGTACTTGGTTGAGGTACACCATTGATAGTACTTTCTTGACATATTATATGGTATATGGTGTATGACATGATTGAGTGATATGGTATATGGTTGAAATACATTGTTGGTACATGGTATGGTACATGTGTTGATGTACATGGTTGATATGTGGTATGGTATAGGTGTTTATGTACATGGTTGATACAATATATGGTATAGGATTGATACTTGGTATACATGGCTTATGGTACAAATTGAGGGGCATGGTTGATGCATGATTTGGTACAAGTGTTGGTTCATGGTTGATGCATGCTTTGGTATAGGTGTTGGTGCATAGTTGATGCATGGTTTTGTACAAGTGTTGATGCATGGTTTATGCACATATTGTGGTACATGGTTGATGCTTGGTATGGTATAAGTTGATGGTTTGGTACATACTTTGGTACATGGTTGAGACACATACCTTGTGATGGTATGTTGGTGATATTGATACATGCTTGGTAGAGACATGTGTTGGTGATGTTGGAAATCTAGTTGATAGGTTTCCTTAGTATATGATCCATGTGGGAGGATTTAGTTGAGTATTGGTGAAAGTGACATGTTGTAAAGGTTGATGTGACAGGTTGGATATAGTGATAGGTTGGTCAGTGATAGGTTGATAAAATGAGAGGTTGGGCACAATGATAGGTTACAGGTTGATGTGATAGAGGTAGTGATAGTGGAAGTGACAATGGCAGTGATTGTGGTAGTGAAAATTAGTATACACTTATATTTCAGGGTAGCAGGACGAGGCAAGGAAACGGGGTTGTATCCTTCTTCTAGTTGGTTCCAGAGAACACAAGGAGTTGGATATTCCTTCAGGTTGGAGATTGAGAATCAAGGGGTTGTAACCTCCTTCTGATTGGAGCCAGAGAATTCAGGGAGTTGTATCTTCCTTCAGGTTGGAGCCTGTAAATAGGGGATTGGTGGCTCCTTCGATTTGGTGATGGAGAATTGGGAGGTTGGTTCTTCCAATGAATGTATATAAGAAGGCATTCTGTGGTTTTCTCCCATTTAGGTTTCCACATAAATTCTAGTGTATTGCGTACTTGATGTGATGTTGATGTGATGTTGCTTATGTTTATATGTTCATGATATATTGATGATACATTGATGATATATTGTTGATAAAGTTGAAGTTTATGTTGGAAACACATACCACACTTAGAGGGAGGGTGAATTAGTGTGGGGCTCTTTTTCCCAAAACTTCCCTCTTACACAAAACACCTTAGTTAATATTCAATATTTACTCATTACCCATTGTTGTCATTTATAACCAATTAGATGTGAACATATATTAGAAACATATATCCACAATATATCATCAACAAGTCATCACCATAAGAAACACAAAGAACACAAGATGTATGTACANGAAGTGAATCTTGGCCATCCAAAACAAGAGGACACGCAATGCCAGATCTCACACGTCGGGAATTCATCACTTCAGAGGATTGTGAGAGCTATGCATTGAAAAGGCCTGAAGCTCGAACTATCGAAGTAATTGTGAGTTGATGATCTTGGCAAGTGGAAGTAGGGTCCATCCGAGGGTGGTGCATGGAAAAAAAAGAAAGGATTTCCTAGACCATAGATCGTGATGAGATCGACGACCATGCTTCATTGGAGGGATGAAACATGCTCAAATGATAAAATTCTTGAGCGGTCTCGCAATTGAAACCATGGTATAGAGAAAGATCTATGTGGTGGAAGGTGGTCAATTGTGGGCTCAAAAGAGGTGTGCATCCAAAACTCTTATGATGGCCCAGAAATCACATGCTTATATAAAAAAAAAAATTGAGAGAAGCATGTGGTCTCCCCTAGGTGTTAATCCATGCTCCAATCCCGAGGAGGATTCAGGTAATGATAAAGGATTGGTAGCTAAAGCCTCAACTTATTCCATAATTGGAAGGCATGGAATCTCTAGCCGAGGAGACAAAACTATCATCCTGAGGTACCATGAGGGATGGTTTCTTATTTCAGGCCCATATTTATTTGAGCTTACGTCTGATAGGAGGAAACATGCACAGTCTGACAGAAAGATGCGCAAATGAAAGCTTTAAATGAGGTGGCTAGATTACACTCCTAGAAGTCTTGGACTGATCTGATATAAATAGATCAGTTTAGATTTTGTAAAGAGGAGTTTTTTCAAAGGCTAAAGAGATGAGAAAGTTTTATGAGGAAGGCTCTATATTTTTAGTTTGTAAGCGTCAGGGCTTGGATTGTAAATATTATGTTATTGAAGATTGCTTTGAATTGTTTTTATTAGACCATCTTCTTAGTTTACACGTTGTTCTATTTATTCTTGTCTCGATGTAATCTCTCTAATTTATGGATTCTTGAGGTGATGGAGGATCTATTGTCATCATGCCCATCTTTCATGGTTCATTAGATATTTTCTATTTTTCTTCTTGTCTGGATGTAATCTTTCTGATTTATTAATTCCTGAGGCGATGGAGGATATGTTGTCATCATGCCCATCTTTCATGGTTCATCACTCAGACATGTTTTGTCTTCTTTCTCGTCATAACCACATAAATCCTTTGTCTGATAGGAATTTTAAATTCCTTAGTTATTCATGATACTTATGAATCCAAAGCCCAATGGTCCTGAATTGATATGTAGTTACTTTTGTTATCTTTTCCTCTCCGTGTATTCTTACTGATCCACCTACTCAAACCATTTTAATCCATTTACCTTTTTTTATGGGTACTGGGCTTATAATATTGTATTCGGAGGGTGACTCTCAGTGCTACAATACTTTTGGTAAAACTGTTATCTTCTGGATCGTTGTATTTTTTGAGATACAATTTGTGGAAAATAGGATTTTTGGCTAGTCCTGAAACTAGTCTCAAAAAGGTGTTCTTGGTAAAAAAATCATAACTTATTGATAGAGGATCCAAATTTAGTGAGACCATATGCATTGGATATGTTATATTTCTTAGTATGTTTTTTATGATTTTCAAATCTAATATCAAATATTTTTTGTGTGGCATTCTCTACAGGTTCACTCTCTAGAACAAGTCAGAATTCAACAAGGTGAACCCTTTTTTCTATAACTTCATTTCTTAGATATTCCAAGAAGTGAAACTTGGAGGAATTGTAGAGAATATATTGAATAATATTGGGTACACATTTTTGACTTTTATTCATTACAAGTACAGACTTACTCTTGTTGAAAGTTAGGGTTTGTGACTAATCCAAAAACTAGTCACTTGAGACTAAGGTAAAGTTTGATGAAGATGTTATTCTCTTGTTGTTGAAGTTGAGGAAGGTATGCAAGTCTATGATCTCATACACAAGGTTTGTTACAAAGTTACATGTATGTTTATATGCATGTTTTGAGGGTTACATGTTGATGATGTTATGGTTCATGTTTGAGGCAAGTCTTTGGTATATTGTTGAAGCCTTGTCACGTGGTGTATGGTTGTCATTAATATTGATATATTGATAAGGAATATGCTTAGTATATGAAAACACATGTATGAGATACATCTTTTGGTGATTTTGGTACTTGGTTGAGGTACACCATTGATAGTACTTTCTTGACATATTATATGGTATATGGTGTATGACATGATTGAGTGATATGGTATATGGTTGAAATACATTGTTGGTACATGGTATGGTACATGTGTTGATGTACATGGTTGATATGTGGTATGGTATAGGTGTTTATGTACATGGTTGATACAATATATGGTATAGGATTGATACTTGGTATACATGGCTTATGGTACAAATTGAGGGGCATGGTTGATGCATGATTTGGTACAAGTGTTGGTTCATGGTTGATGCATGCTTTGGTATAGGTGTTGGTGCATAGTTGATGCATGGTTTTGTACAAGTGTTGATGCATGGTTTATGCACATATTGTGGTACATGGTTGATGCTTGGTATGGTATAAGTTGATGGTTTGGTACATACTTTGGTACATGGTTGAGACACATACCTTGTGATGGTATGTTGGTGATATTGATACATGCTTGGTAGAGACATGTGTTGGTGATGTTGGAAATCTAGTTGATAGGTTTCCTTAGTATATGATCCATGTGGGAGGATTTAGTTGAGTATTGGTGAAAGTGACATGTTGTAAAGGTTGATGTGACAGGTTGGATATAGTGATAGGTTGGTCAGTGATAGGTTGATAAAATGAGAGGTTGGGCACAATGATAGGTTACAGGTTGATGTGATAGAGGTAGTGATAGTGGAAGTGACAATGGCAGTGATTGTGGTAGTGAAAATTAGTATACACTTATATTTCAGGGTAGCAGGACGAGGCAAGGAAACGGGGTTGTATCCTTCTTCTAGTTGGTTCCAGAGAACACAAGGAGTTGGATATTCCTTCAGGTTGGAGATTGAGAATCAAGGGGTTGTAACCTCCTTCTGATTGGAGCCAGAGAATTCAGGGAGTTGTATCTTCCTTCAGGTTGGAGCCTGTAAATAGGGGATTGGTGGCTCCTTCGATTTGGTGATGGAGAATTGGGAGGTTGGTTCTTCCAATGAATGTATATAAGAAGGCATTCTGTGGTTTTCTCCCATTTAGGTTTCCACATAAATTCTAGTGTATTGCGTACTTGATGTGATGTTGATGTGATGTTGCTTATGTTTATATGTTCATGATATATTGATGATACATTGATGATATATTGTTGATAAAGTTGAAGTTTATGTTGGAAACACATACCACACTTAGAGGGAGGGTGAATTAGTGTGGGGCTCTTTTTCCCAAAACTTCCCTCTTACACAAAACACCTTAGTTAATATTCAATATTTACTCATTACCCATTGTTGTCATTTATAACCAATTAGATGTGAACATATATTAGAAACATATATCCACAATATATCATCAACAAGTCATCACCATAAGAAACACAAAGAACACAAGATGTATGTACATTTTTTATTTTTATTATGGACAACAATCTAGGGGTTTTCCGGCAACAACTGAATAGAGTACAACTCTAAAAGAACACCAACTCTATAATGCAAGACTCAACTTACACCCTAAGCACCAACTAAGATGAGGAAAAAATCCTCAACAAATATCAATCTGTCAACGGGTACATGACCTATCAGTAGTGCATCCCACGTGTGTACGCGCCCTGGCTCACTACAACCCGCATATGCACGCGACTAGTGTATACAACAACCTACACATACCTTATGTTTGTTCTTCAAGATCAACTCAAATCCTCTGCAACCAATATATCATTCTCTTCTATCTCTCACTGTCTAAACTGACCACTAGCCTGTCACAACACATCCAAGCTCTCTAATAGCTTGCTCATACTCCACAACAAATCAATATGAATGCTATCTCAATTAGCTATAAACAAATAGTATTCCATAGCAATCATGTCACCAATGAATCAAAAGAGTATTTCTCACTCCATCTACCAAATAAACCAAATTGAACCACATCATAGAATACATAGCAAGAATTCCCTAAGCATTCACAACACATCAATCAATAGTATCCATCAAGACAATAATGTAACCATACCAGTGTCTCAGTGATAGATCTGAGCCCATAGAATGCAGATCTAGAACCTGCCTCATCATCCAAGATCTTGGCACCATATCAAACACAATTCTTCGTCATTCCATACACTGTATGTGCCCTGCCCTCATACAGCCCATGTGTGTATGTGCCTTGGCCCATTACAACCCGCGTACACCTCAGAAAATAGGGTTTATGAAGCTCCGAGAATTTTTCCGTCAATATCTCCGACATTGTCGAAACTTTGATGCATCCATGAGATCCTCCTCACACTCTCTTTCTCATAATAGATCTTCAATCATGCTCAAGAGATCCACAACAAAGATTCTCTCACAAGAATCTCTCCATCAATACTCCAAAAGATATTTTGATAAGAAGCTCTCCATTGATCCAGAAAAAGGATTCTCTCCGAAAAATTGTGCTTCTCACAAGATATCCTAGATTCTTATTTATACTTTTATCTTCTAGGTCACTTAACCCATTGTTAGGTCACTTAACCTATTTTCCTTATTTTAGGGTTAACCACTTTCCATAAATAGAAAGTTCTCTAATATTTTATAATTTAAATATTCCTTCTTGATTTTGTCACTTCTTTATCATTAAATAATGATTTCTTCTTTTAGGTCACTTTGACTTCTTTGACCTTGGGGGATTCAATCATTCATATGGGGTCCTCCAACTTCATAAGGCCATAAATCTCAAACTGTGAGGAGTTATGTGACATTACACATACCACCATAAATGGCATGACAAGCACTATCCATATAGGATAGTTTCACCAACAACTTCATTGATCTTCATCTCATTATTCCACATACAAGCATGAGTCCTTCAACCATTCTTCTAGGATAACTCAATCCTCAAAGCATCTTCCCGTGAGGGATTTCACCATAAGGGGACCACTTTGGAGTTCATCCATTTGTTCACCTTATCAATCATGATAAGACAATAATGAGTCATATTTTCATCAAACAAACTATGCATCATCATGTATTAATGAAAACTCATTGATCCATATTCATCTATGCATCATATCAATGATCCATATTTATCAATTGGTTTCCACTTTGACATCT